>ML268092.1:7211-47991 GCA_005239495.1 Nicotiana undulata
GAAAAAAGGGGGGGAAGGGGGGGGGGGGGGGGGGGGGGGTAGTTTTGATCTAATTATGGTAGTAAGTAATCTGGTTTGTTGGTCTAAATTGATCAAGGGGTTGGGTCGGGTAGGAATTGGGTTTGGACTGGGGTTAATTGGGTTAATTTAATCTGGTGGGTTGGGTTTAATTGGGTTAAAATTAAAATTAAAAAGTGGCCATTAGTTAAATACCCGTAAAAAATAAAATAAATAATTAATAAGATAGATAATAATTATATAAAATGAAATTAATGCTAAGTAAATAAAATTTACTGTAATTAGCCAATATTAAAATATTAAAATGACTAATTATAGAATTAAAATAGCATAAAGGCACAATTAGGCCATAGTTGCAAAATTTGTGTAATTATAGCTAAATAGTGCCAAATTGATTAATTGGTGAAATAATTAAATCCTAATAGGATTAAAAATGATGTATTGAGCTGGGAAGTATTTTGAAATTATTTATAATATAATTTATGAATAATTATTGAATATAAAATACTAAATAAATTGATAAAAATATGAAAAATAATGGAAAAATACCATTTATTATGAAAAGTGATTTTGAAGGTAATATGCAAGTTTGAAAATAATTTTGAGGAAAAATTGGGTATCAACAGGGGGGGNTTCAAACTGCTTTGTGAATTTGTCTTTACTTTGCTAATATCTGCACCCTTTACCTTTTCCCTCATGTCCAATTTAATTGTCTAGTTCTTCTAAGTATTTATTCTTCCAAAGGACAAACTGACATGTTTTCTTTGTTTCCCTTTGTAACCGCTTTAAATTATAACTGTTGTATTTACCGCTTTTTATAACGTGCAAATACGTGACAACATGCTTTTACTGCTTATTTATTGTTGCATAATCATGCTCAACATCATATTCCACTTGTACTTATACAAATCCTATAGCAACGCTTGATGCGTGGTTGTGCTCTTCCTATTTTATATCACCCTTAAATTTGCAAAGGCTTATTTGCGGTAAAACCAGTCGATCAGCGGTGCAATCGATGGTTCTGTGCCTTCCCCCTTGAGTTGTTTGCTTAAGGGTACAAGTCTAAAACTCCATAGAAACCTTACTCTGTTGTATTTTGCATGCATCATGGTCAAACCTAGCCGGGTTAATGTGTCGTCTGCACAATGACCCTTTAAGACAGCCTTATCCAAAAGTCCACCGGGATCTTCATAATCCCAATGGACGCAATCACGTTCTGTGCATTTATTTGGAGAACTAAATGCATATATGCTAATCATAAGTGTATAAATGGTCGAGTTTTGTGGGGGTAAGGGCCTAACCATTTTTGTCTTGCAGAAACATGAGGCATGAGGTCCCCAGATTCGGTATGGTCAGTAATATCCCTCCAATGCTCCTAAACTGGTCGGAAATACCTGGGTAATTTACCGTCTCTCCTGGACATCCAACCCAATAACATGCTAATTGAAGCTGCCACCTTATTTTGGGATAGTGAAAGAGCTGTACTCCGCTTTGGCAATATCGAGATGACACCGCTTCTAGAAGAGATAGGAGGACTAGCTGGGTTAGTCTGGGAGACCCCTGGGTTGTTGGTGCCTGAGAACTGCACAGGCAAAGGTTTTCTGAAGATGATGGGTTTAAAGAAGAACACTGAATTAGAGTGTTTGAAACAGTCATACATACCCTTCGAGTACTTGTATGAGAGGTACGGTCACATCAAATTATACCGTACCTATCACGACGAGTTCGCCATCACATCTTTGGGTCATATCCACTGCATGGTATATGTATTCATTGCTTGCTTCCTGGGATTGATTGTGTTTCCAACAAAGAAGGAAAGGATAAACACTAGGTTAGACATGGTAACCAAAGCCTTGATGGAAGGGATTGATGGGCAAGACTTCAGCAGTGTCCCCATGATCATATCTGACATTTACCGAGCCTTGGAACATTGTCAAAGAGGAGCTAAGCATTTCAAAGGTTGCAATTTGTTACTACAACTATGGCTCTTAGAACATCTCCAAAAGGGCCGATACCACCAAGAACTTCCGCGAAAGGCCTAGAACGATCACATTGCTTTCCATCATCCCAAGCGAATGACATATATTCCAAACAGATTTGCTTAGCCAGAGACTGCTAAGGAGTGGGTAGAATTCTTTGATAACCTGAATGAGGAGCAAGTACAATGGATGTTCGAGTGGTTCCCAACGGAAGAATTCATCATCAGGTCCAAGGATGCACCACACCTAGTACTGATTGGGTGGAGAGGTATATATCCTTACGTTCCTCTCCGAGTCATGATACAAGCAGGCAGAAAGAAAGTTGTGCCAAGGGTTGACAAGATGAGCCATTTCCGAGCTGACTTCCAAGATGATGATGTTCCCTACAAGTGCCAAGCCCAACACATGTGGCACTGCAAAATCATCTTGGAAAAGGATACTATTGAACCAGACATATACCATGTTGGGTATGCACCTCTTTATCCATCATGGTTGGAAGACGACTTACATGGGACGGTGAGGCCAGTAATTAGCCAAGGTAACAGGATCATAGACGAAGATGTGAGACTAAGGTCAAGTACAACCGGCTGCGCAAAAGGGTCCATGATTCCAAAAATGAGCACCGAGAGATACATGAACCCAACAAAAGGTTGATCGAGGAATGGAGGTACATGGCTATCCATTCCAACAAAATGCTGGAATATTTGGAGCGAGGCATAGTAGAGCTAGAAGGTAAGATCATCAAGAGGGTCGAAGACTGTCATAAGGCCGAGGGAAATGAAGGAGGACACCTGGCCAGATCATACCTACTGCTCGAACTGCGCGAGCTAGGGAATTTGTTCGATGGGATCAAGGATGCCAAATATGGGAAAGGTCCTTCTAGGACCAAGTAGGATAGGTTTTCCTTTTTGCTTTTATCAATGTAATAAGACCAAGTGCCATTAGTGACTTTATTTCCTCCATATTATTTTATTGTCGTTTTTAGATTCATCTGTTTTACATTAATGAAATGAGGCATTTTGGGCATCTAAGTTCACGAAATCAACTTGTCGCTAGGCTTACCTCGGGCACAACAAAGCTCCCAAATTAGGACACGTTTTTATATTCCTGTAATATGTGTTTAAATACTGCAATATTTTCTCATGATCCTCACTGACTTGGCTATCTTTTGTTTTATTTCTTTTGATTATTCCCCTCTCCAAAGGTTGGTTCGTGCATTCTGGCATCATCATCATATCACACAAGATCCAGGGGCCCTCTACCTTATCCTCCTTCTAGTCCACCTAAAGGCAAGGGCAAAGGCTAAATGGAAGATTTGAGTAACATCAGAAAGGAAAAAACAATGCTAGTTGAACGAACATAAGCTCTTGACAATCAAGGTACTCAGGTTCAGAATGATGCTATGTCGCAACTTGAGCAAAGTTTGTTGAAGCTCCAAGGGGATCTTGAGCATGTTCGGAATTTGGCAAATCTATCCTTCTCACTTAGTGTTCCAGATGTAATTCATCCAAACACTCAAAATCCCATACCTTCTCAGAATACCCCAAACAAACAGAATCTTCCCACAACTCACCATCATACAACTCCACCGAAAAATCAAATTATTCCACCACAACACCAACACAAAACTTGCCACACTCCGAGAAATACCCCACTGATCGTCCATGAACAACAAAACTCCACAAATGACCACCTCTATACCCAGGCACCAGGCCATCATAACAACCCCATCTACGTGGAGACTCTACCTAACTCCACCCAACCCATTTCTTACACACCTGAATCCTGTGAGAAGGATATGCTTATCAAGAATTTGGCCGAGGAACTCAAGAAACTGACCAGCCGAGTTCAAGGTGTTCAGGGAAGTGAGGGAGTTGAAAGATTGAACTATGAAGATCTTTGCATACAACTCGATGTTTAACTACCAAATGGGTTACAAACCTCCTAAGTTCGAGATGTTCGACGGCACTGGTGATCCCAAGGTCCATCTGAGGTCCTATTGTGATAAATTGGTTGGAGTGGGAAGAGACGAGAAGATTCATATGAAAATGTTCATAAGGAGACTCACAGGAGATGATTTGTCTTGGTACATCAGCCAAGACCCTAAGAAGTGGTCCATTTGGGTGAACATGGCATCAAACTTCATGGACCGATTCAGGTTCAATACAGAAAATGCACCAGACGTGTTCTACATGAAGAACCTTAAGAAGAAGCCCACTGAAACTTTTCGCGAGTATGCCACTCGATGGAGGTCTAAAGCAGCCAAGGTTAGGCCTACCCAAGATGAAGAGCAAATGCACAAATTCTTTGTCCGGGCACAGGACCCGGAGTATTATGAGAGGCTAATGGTAATTGAAAACCATAAATTCTCTGACATCATCAAGCTAGGTGAGAGAATTGAAGAAGGGATTAAGAGCAGAATGGTTACCAATTTCGAAGCACTACAAGCCACCAACAAAGCCTTGAAGTCAGGTGGTATATCCAATAAGAAAGATACATGAATGGTAATGGTTTCACAGGGACCCAAATCCCCGTTGGTATACCGAATTTCCCCACTCACATACCAAGCACCCCCACCTACATATCAGCCAGCACCTCCGCCAACATATCAACCGTTATGTTAATCAACCCACCTCTCCCAGATATTCCCAACCAACCACTGTTTATCATACATACAACTCCCAACCTTCTCAGTACCAGTCATCTGCTCGCCAAAATTTTCTAAGACCTCGACCCAATTTTGACCACAGGCCACCCAAACAATATACTGCCATTGCTGAACCTATTGACCAGATGTATGGAAGATTAAAAATTTGCTGGTTATGTTACTCCTATCCGTGCTGTGACCTCTGTAAATCCATCTCAGTGGGTCAATCCAAATAAAACCTGTGCATACCATTCCAGCATGAAGGGGCACACAATTGATGAATGTTTCTCACTGAAAGATAAGATCCAGTCTCTGATTGATAATAAGGTCATCCAAGCAAAGGAAGCGACTCCCAATGTCTGCAACAATCCTCTCCCAGACCTTAGGGGTGGAGGCATCAACATGATAGAAATAGAGGAGGAATGGGACCCAGAGGGGTCGATCAGATTGATCAAAGAAGGTGATGACCCAAAGAAGCCAGCGGTCACCCTTAATCTCATCATAGTCCAGATTCAAGCATCAGGAGATATTGAGGTAGCTGCATCAGTCCCATTCAAGTTTGAAATGGCATCACCTGCAGATGCACCTGTGCCGTTTGAGGTTGAAGTAATGCCACTTTCCATGACACCTGTCCCATTTGAAGTAAAGGTCACCGCACCAATTACAGTGAAAATGTTAACCCCGCCACATTTCAACACTAATGTTGTACCTTGGGACTACGTGGATGAAGTAAGAAGGAAAGGTAAGGTCAAGATAGAAGAAGCTAGTGTTGCATAGGGGATGACCAGGACCGACAGTGTCTATACACCTAAAAACTTGGTAGAATTTAGCAAAAATGCTTCCAACAGGCCTCCCATCATTGAAACAGGTCCAGATGATCTTGGGAGAAAGGTACAAGCCAAAGAATATTCAGTCATCGATCAGCTAAACAAAACTCCCGCCCAAATATCCATCCAGTCATAGGAATTCTTTGATGAAGGTATTGAATGAAGCATATGTGCCCAATAATATCACCAGTGGAGAAATAGCCAATATAGTAGGACAAGTGCTGGAAGGTCACAAGATCACTTTCCACGGCTTCCACATTAAGGTCTAAGCCACAACAAGGCACTGCACATCACTGTGCAATGTGAAGATTATTTCATTACCAGGGTTCTAATCGACGGAGGATCTAACCTCAACATTTGCCCATTGACAACACTCAAAAGATTAGGCAAAGGATTGTATGCGATAAGAGAAGGGTCCATGAATATGAAGGCTTTCGACGGCTCTCAGAGGGCCACCATTGAAGAAATCAGTCTTTGTATACAGATGGGACCTACATGGTTCGAGGTTGAATTTCAGGTGATAAATGTATCCGCATCATATAATCTATTATTGGGACGGCCATGGATACATGCCGGCGGGGCTGTGGCATCAACATTGCATCAGGCGGTGAAATTTGAATGGAACCACCAGGAAGTAATCATCCACGAAGACGGAAGCAACCCTATCTATTGTCGCCAAACCATCCCGATGGTTGAAGGTATAAGAAGGCTAGGTGGAGAAACCTACCACCACATCGAATGGGTCAATACAATAGACAAGGAAAAGTGGTGGGATTGTAAGATCGAGAGCATATTGAATTGGAGCGGGTACGAGCCTGGCAAAGGACTCGGCAAGAATCTTCAGGGGATTTCCAAAACAATACAGTTGAAGCGCCATGTCACCACTTTTGGGATGTGATACAAATACACTTGGCAAGAGTACAAAGACTGGTTTCCACCATGGCGCGTTCCCTACTATCCATTAGAACAACCTATACCACATTTGGAGCAGACCTTCCAACAAGCTGACATCGTGTGGGGGTCAGAAGAAGAAGAAACTCTAGCAGCCTTAAAGAATCTATTCTTGGACAATGAAGACATGGACTGTTGTGTTATTGTTGAGGAGGAGGAAGAGGAAGGACCTACCATCCAAGATGTGAGCAAGGGATCGTTCCTCAAGAATTGGACTGTCAGACCATCCAGGGCCCGACGAGTCTTGGGCATTACTATTTCCTATCTTGATGAACCAATGACTGTGACATGCAATGAGACAATGCAACAAAATGACAGTGATTTAGAAGAAGAGGATGTCATACCCGATGAAATTATCAGAGAAGTTGGGGATTTCGAGAACATACCTAAGTCCAACCTGGACGAAACTGAAGTAGTCAACCTGGGAGATTCAGAAATTGTCAAAGAAACTCGCATCAGCATCCACCTATCACCGCCAGAGAAAGAAGAATACACCCAATTCTTGAAAGAGTATGAAGACATATCTGCATGGTCGTACGACGAATGACTGGTCTAAGTACATCCATTGTGGCGCACAAGTTGCCAACCAATCCAATGTGCCCGCCGGTAAAGCAGAAGCTCAGAAAGTTCAAGCCTGATATGAGTTTGAAAATCAAAGAGGAAGTTACTAAGAAGATCAACACCAAGGTCCTCAGGGTGGTTGAATACCCAACATGGTTAGCCAACATCGTGCCAGTACCTATAAAAGACGAAAAAGTTAGGGTATGTGTCGACTACCGGGATCTCAACCGGGCCAGTCCAAAGGATGATTTCCCTCTTCCAAACATACACATCCTGATAGACAATTGCGCTAAGCATGAACTTCAGGCGTTCGTGTATTGCTTTGCTGGTTATCATCAGATTTGGATGGACGAGGAAGATGCTGAGAAAATGGCTTTCATCACGCCGTGGGGAGTCTACTATTATAAGATAATTCCATTCGGCCTAAAGAATGTTGGGGCCACTTATATGAGAGCTATGACCACTATCTTCCATGACATGATACATAAAGAGATCGAGGTATATGTGGACGACGTCATCATCAAGTCCAGAAAGCCACCGACTATATAGCATATTTGAGGAAGTTCTTCAACAGATTGCGGAAATACAACTTGAAATTAAACCCCGCGAAGTATGCATTCAGGGTTCCCGCTGGAAAATTGCTTGGGTTCATTGTCAGCCGCCGAGGGATAGAATTGAATCCGTCAAAGGTCAAAGCCATCCAAGAGTTACCACCGCCAAAGAACAAGAAAGATATGATGAGTTTCCTGGGACGCCTTAACTACATCAGCCGGTTCATAGCCCAGTCCACAGTCATATGTGAACCAATCTTCAAGATGCTAAAGAAAGATGCTGCGACCAAATGGACCGAGGATTGTTAAAAGGCTTTCGACAGAATCAAGGAATACTTGTCAACGCCACCAGTTTTGGTCCCGCCAGAGCCATGTATACCCTTGCTACTCTACCTTCCGGTGTTAGATGGAGCTTTCGGTTATGTTTTAGGGCAGCACAACGAGACATGAAGAAAGGAACATGCTATATATTATTTGAGTAAGAAGTTCACTCCATACGAGGAACAATATTCCCTGCTGGAACGTATTTTTTGTGCTTTAACCTTGGTAGCCCAGAAGATGAGGCATTATTTCTATGCCTACACGACATACCTCATATCAAGGATGGATCCCTTGAAGTATATCTTTTAGAAACCCATGCCCACTGGAAAGTTGCCAAGTGGAAAATCCTACTGAGTGAGTTTGACATCGTCTTTGTGACTCAGAAAGCGGTCAAGGGACAGGCATTGGCAGATCATCTTGTTGAGAACCCTGTAGGAGGATAATACGAGCCCCTGAAAACGTATTTTCCCGATGGAGAAGTGTTGTTAATAGGAGAAGACATTGCTAAATCCTATGACGGTTGGAGAATGTTCTTCGACGGAGCATCCAACTTCAAAGGAGTCGGTATTCGAGCAGTCTTGGTGTCGGAAACTGGCCAACATTATCCGACATCTTCTAAACTCAGATTTCCATGCACCAACAATATGGAGGAATACGAAGCCCGCATCCTAGGTCTCAACATGGCCATCGACATGAATATTCAGGAGCTGATGGTAATTGGTGACTCAGATTTGCTAATACACCAAGTACAAGGAGAATGGGCTACCAAGAATTCCAAGACACTGTCGTATCTCCACCATGTGCAGGAATTGAGAAAGAGGTTCACAAAGACAAAATTTTGGCACGTCCCCAGAATTCAGAACGAGTTTGCCGATGCACTGGCCACTCTATCATCCATGATACAACATCCAGATAAGAATTTCATTGATCCTATTCCAGTAAAGATCCATAGCCAGTTGTCATATTGCGCCCATGTTGAAGAAGAAGAAGCGGAAGGAAAACCATGGTTCCACGATATCAAGGAGTATTTTTCAAAGGGAGAGTACCTAGAGCTTGCAAATCATACTCAGAAATGCACACTTCGGAGATTGTCCAATAGTCTCTTTCATAGCGGAGGAACCCTATACAGGATAACTCCCGATTTGGGATTATTGAGATGTGTCGATGCAAAGGAAGCCTCCAGACTATTTGAAGAGATACATGCTGGGACTTGCAGCCCGCATATGAATGGTTTTGTCTTGGCAAAGAAGATACTCAGAGCCAGTTACTTCTGTATGACCATGGAAAAGGACTGCATCCAGTATGTACGGAAATGCTCCCGATGTCAGATACATGCAGATATGATAAAGGTACCCCCAAATGATCTCAATGCAACAAGCTTGCCTTGGCCATTTGCCGTCTGGGGAATGGACGTTATTGGACCAATCGAGCCTACAGACTCAAATGGATACATGTTCATCTTAGTAGCTATTGATTATTTTACCAAATGGGTCGAAGCAGCATCTTACAAAGCAGTGACTAAGAAAGTCGTGGCAGACTTTGTCCGCGACCGTATTATTTGTCGATTCGGAGTCCCAAAGTCGATCATCACCGACAACAGCTCCAACCTCAACAGTGACATGATGAAATCCATGTGCGAGACCTTCAAAATCAAGCACAAGAATTCCACAGCCTATAGACCTCAGATGAATGGAGATGTAGAAGCCGCCAACAAGAACATCAAGAAGATATTGAGAAAGATGATAGAAAAGCACAAACAGTGGCACGAAAAGCTATCATTTGCCTTACTGGGATACCGCACCACAATCCGTACATCAACCGGGGCGACTCCTTACTTACTGGTTTACGGTACGAAAGATGTTATTCCTGCCGAAGTGGAGATTCCTTCTTTGAGAATCATACAAGAAGCTGAGCTTAGCGACACAGAATGGATAAAAAGACGGTACGGGCAGTTGGCCCTCATATACGAGAAAAGAATGAATGCAATATGTCACGGACAGCTCTATCAGAGCAGAATGACAGAGCCTTCAACAAAAGATTCAAGCCAAGATAGTTCACACAGGGGCACCTGGTGTTAAAGAAGATCTTTCCGCATCAAGATGAAGCCAAAGAGAAATTTCCTCCCAATTGGCAAGGTCCGTATATGGTTCATCGAGTATTGACGGGAGGACCTATTATACTTGTAGAAATGGACGGAGAAGTCTGGCCAAAACCAATCAATTCTGATACAGTCAAACGATACTATGTGTAATTCTTTATGCTTTTCTCAAATGATGTAAATTGAACTACGCCTGACCTGATTCCCGTTTAAGAAGGAATACGTACGCAACCCTATGGGTTCGGTCACAATTCAATAAAAATCTCACTTCCCCCCCAATTAGAAACTGGGGCAGAATTTTGAGGAGGACCCTCAAAATTCCGAAGCAAGTTCAGCCGATTGCAGTATGTACAACAATCTGAGACGTCAACCCATCTAACTGGGGCAGAATTTTGAGGAGGACCCTCAAAATTCCGAAGCAAGTTCAGCCGATTGCAGTATGTACAACAATCTGAGACGTCAACCCATCTAACTGGGGCAGAATTTTGAGGAGGACCCTCAAAATTCCGTAGCATGAAAAGTTGCAATGTTTCAGACCGTGTCACAGTCGTCGACTCATCTAAATTTCTTAAATGATATTTTTACTGTGTCTTTACAAAATCATGCATGCTGGCTTCCAAAAAAATAGCTTTGTTTAGCGAACGCTACACCGATGATATAAACAGGATTATCAGACCAAGCAGAACGAGTCAAGCAACTCACGATATTTCTTTGGATGCAGGAACAAAGAATAAACATTTTCAAGGTCACAATTCTAAAAACAATTATCAACGCTAAAATTTGCTGTCATCACAAAGAATAAACATGCTTCACAAGAACCACAATGCCACAATCTGCTACCAGTTAAGAAATCCTACTAGCATCTGCTATTTATTCTTCTGCATAAAGCTACTCTCCGCCTTCCATTTTGCATAAGGCTAATCTCCGCCTTCCATCTTGCATAAGGCTAATTGTTGCCTTCATATCTACATGAGGTTAAGCTCTACCTCCATCTTGCATAAGGCTACTCTCTGCCTTCCATTTTGGATAAGGCTAATCTCTACCTTCCATCTTGCATAAGGCTAATCGTTGCCTTCCTATCTGCATGAGGTTAAGCTCTACCTCCATCTTGCATAAGGCTAATATCTGCCTTCATCTGCATAAGGCTAATCTCTTCCTTCCCCTGCATGAGAGCTCTGTCTTCATCTTGCATGAGGTTAAGCTCTACCTCCCCTCTGCATAAGGCTAAATATCTGCCTTCCTTTGCATAAGGCTAAGCTCTGCCTTCGTCTGCATGAGACTAAGCTCCGTCTCCATACCTGCATGAGGCTAAGCTCTGCCTCCAATTTATTCTTTCACCAAGACTAAGCGATGTCTCTCAAGCATTATTTACTTCGCTCCTCTTTCAGGCTAAGCTCTGGCCTCCATTTCCCAAGACTACGCTTTGTCTTGTGGACATTATATTATTGCATTTCATGGGCTGAAATATCTCCAACCTGTCCAAAGGCGTCATAGTCTAATGGTATCATCCTCATAGCCGGAAGACACCATGTCATGGCTTGAGGATCTTTCTTGATTTTGCATATCATTATTCAAAGGAGTCATAGTTCGGAGGCACCATCTTCATGGCCCGAGAACATCATTTCATAGCCTGCGAATCTCTCATCAAACAATTCATGGCCCAGGACATCATGGTCCAAGGACGTCATCCCTAACCGTCCAAAGACAGCTTTCATAGTCCAATGGGAACCTGTATCATGTTTAATTTTATGTATGCTTGTAGTACTCTTATTTGCAAGTAACCCAGCGAGCAACGGCTATCCCCAACAAGAGCGATCGCGCTCCAGTTCTCCCAACCTTATCAAACCCGATCTCCTCGTAAATCATTTATTCGCCCTTCCCTAGATATTGCGTCCGTTCTTGTGAAGTTTTCACCGGTATACTTCGCCGATGAATCCAGAACTACATACAACCTGATTCCTGTAAAACCAGGGATATGTAGGCAGCTCAGAAGCCAGAGTACGACCTAAATCTCTCAAACCGTTTCACTCGATCAAAATTGGCCATCCTAACTTTACCCGACAATTCTTTCATCCTTTACGGGTAAATAGGGGCAGATGTTGATACCCAATTTTTTCCAAAATATTTTAAATATTGCATATATGCCTTCAAAATCATGCATTAGTAGCAATTGGTAGTTTTCTATAATGTTTCTACATTTTTACTAATTTGCCCAGTATTTTATTTCAGATAAATAATTATAAAATTGCATCAAAAATAATTTCAAAGGCATTTCTTGATTTAGTTTATTGTTTATGGTCCTATTAAGACCAAATTATTTCACAATTAGCCAAATTGGCATCTTTTGGCTATAATTGCAATAACTTTGCAATTATAGCCCAAACATATAATTTTATACTATTTTTACCAAAATTAGTCGTTTTGTATTTTAAAATACTAAATAATTATTTTAGACTATATTCAATGCATGAAATTCATTTTTATAATTATTAGCTATTTTACAAAATATTTTAATTAATTTGAATTCAGTATTTAACAAGTAGCCTATTTCATTTAATTTTTAGCAAAAATTAAACCAATTACAGCCTATTAAGACCAGCCCAAACACCTTAATTGAACCAACCCAATACCCAAGCCCAAATCCTTAACTACCCGACCCAATTCCGGTTTTAATCTAGGTCGTTGATCAATTTTGATCAACGGACCGAATCCGTTCTTACCCTAATTAACCTAAACGACTTACCCCCAACCCTCATTCTCTCTTTCTCTCTGCCGTCATACTCCCTCATTCTCTCTCAAGCTCTCTGCCTAGCCATGGCTTCCACTCACCGACCATTTGCTCGCCGGTAACAATGGTGGTTCCACTACCACCCCTAGCCTCTATGGTTTCCCCCATGACTGGATTCTTGGTTTATCGAGGTCCTCAAGGGACCAATGACTGTTCTCTTTCCCCTTGGCCTGTGCTCACCGTTCTCAGGCAACCTTAGCCCGTCTGAGTAAGATCTTTCTATTCTTCCGGCTAAATCTGTGGCTTCTAAGCCTTAATCTCTCTATCTTTGGGTTGTTCTTCCCTGAAACCCTAATTTTATCCCTCGACTCTTTTGATCTATAACAGATCTGAGAATATTTTGAGTTATTCTATTGTTTTCCATGAGAATCTTCCTGATTTTTCAAAACGCCTCTTGGTTTTCACAACCAGGGTTTCTTAACCCCTTTTCAAAATGACTTTTTCTCTGATTTTAAGTGTTATTCTATAATATTTACTATATTTAAACAGTTTACTTAGGTTTTCTCCTTTTACCTGATTAACTATGTTAAAAAACCCTAATTCTTTTGATTTTAATCTTGGGTTCTGAGGCTGTCTTTGCTTATTTGTTCGTTTGATTTGTATGTATACCTGTTTCTCATGAACATGTTTTGAGTTTATGTGATTTTTACTCTATTATGCTTATTAGGATTTTGATTCGTTTCTTCTTGACTATACTGTGCTTATTTCGTTCATTCACAGAAATTTGTAATAATTTCCTTTAATCAGTACTATTTTTTAATCCCTGATTTCCTGTAATTGATACCCTTCTGCTGATTGATACTCTTTATTGATTTCCGACTTCTAAATCATTTTCTTACCCTATTATGTGCCTGACTACCTTATTTACTGGTTCTTAACATTGTTTCCTTAATTAAGAATTTTCTGACCCTAGCCTAATTACATGCTCTATACTTGCATTGTTTGAAATTATTTCTTTATTTATGCTCCAGTTACATATATAACCTCTTTCCTTGTTTGTTACATGTCTTTTACTGTTTGAATAACTCCTTTAATTAAGGGAGTACTTGCATTGATTTTACTCTAGCTGATTCTGAGTTCCATAATTTACTATGCAATTGTGATTCTTACCTTATTTGACCTAGCCTTCAAACTGCTATATATATGCACTCTCATTGAGACACACAAACACGGACTAACATTAGTTCAAACTCTCTCTCACACTCAAAACTCTTCTGCTTTCTTTTGGTTACTTGCTATTGTTACTAAATTAGTCGGCTGCAAGCCAAGGCTAATCATTACACTCTCTTGTTCTTCACTTTGTGTTTACTCTCTCTTTACTGGTATGTTCTAATTTTCAATTCAAGTCCCAAAACCAATATGTTTCGTCTACTTCTTCAGTTTATCATGTTTCTAATCTATTTCTGTCTATCGTTTTGCTGTTCAACATGTAATTAACCTGTTTACATTATTGCTTCACCTATCATGCTAGTTATGACCTAACTCCTCTAAGGATCAACATGCTTATGAATATGTTACTCTTTTCGTAGTGTGTTTCAAACTGATTATGTTCTGTCTATGCATGTTTGAATGATTAACTAATTAATTCCTCTAGTTTCTGGTACAAACCTGTTTTGTAAGCAATTTGTTATTTAGAACTATTCTGATTATATGCTTAATTCTGTTTGATACCACTATGTCTTCTATTGTTTGTTCTAAATTTCATAACCCTATACTATTTTTACACCATTAGTTATCCCCCAGCCCCACTAGCTCCCAAAGCACTTCTGACTCTATGCAACCATTAGCAATTCTGAGGCCTATGACCTATTGACTGCTATTACTTGAAATCTCTATGCTTTTGCCTGTTATGTGTTCACCATACATGTTCTACTTGTCCCCAACCCCAATTACCCCTGTGTGAAAGGTTGTTATTTGGGTGTTGCTGAACCTGTTTTGGCTCTATGGTTGATCTGTTATTTTTTTTGACTTCACAACTCTTGTAAAAAAAACTGCTTTACTGAACAATTCTAATATTTTATAAAACTACTTCAATTGAGTCTTTTTCAAACACTGCTTTCCTATTAAAACCTTTTCAAAACTATGTCAAGCACTCTCACTCTACTCTTAAGTCCTTAAGTTCTGCCACTCCAATGTGTGACTGCTTTGGGATCCCAATGAGTTCCCTCTGAACTCTGATGCATTGGAGCTGGCTCTTCCAGACTGCACTTACTCAGTTCTGGTTATGAAATCTGGGTGTGAGCACTGCCCGAGATCCCTTGAGGTCCTTAGGGAACTCCGACACACCCGGACATGAGAAAGTCTATGAAATACTTAAGCATTTGAGGTTATGAAATCTGGGTGTGAGCACTGCCCGAGATCCCTTGAGGTCCTTAGGGAACTCCGACACACCCGGACATGAGAAAGTCTATGAAATACTTAAGCATTTGAGGTTATGAAATCTGGGTCTGCTTCAGGCTCCCTATAGTCTAACTTCTTATTTTCCTTTATCTATTTATGTAATTTGTTCAGCTGGTCTGTAATAATTCCTTGTAAACGAATATTGGGGATGGCTAGTGAAATAAGGAGGGTAGCTATATATTTCTATCATTATCATTGGGGTAGAAAACATGTTATAGGATTTACCTTATTTATACTTGCATTAGAATCCATGCTTTAGGACCAATACATTCAAACCATGTCATACACTATATATCATATTCTTAGGTTTCACGTATAATGCTTCATCATCTCATTTGACACTAATACATGTTTATCCCTTAGAATTCTTGCTCCTAGGTTAATAAACAACATTAACAAAAAAGTTGCTACTCCTGTGCATCCAAAATCATGTCTTAATAATTATGTAACTCTTCGTGTGCATTTAGAGCTCATGCTTCAAGAATTCTGTTAATTTAAAGATCATTGTCATAAAATTGTCGTTTTTGTGCATTTAGAGATCATGTATTAGGCACTCTGTTTGCATTTGCTTAAGCCACGCCTAGTTTAAACTACTAATTCATAAAAGAGGTATAAAACAACTTCACATTTGATTACTGGTAATGATCCCTGTATTCTCAGACTTACAACACCTAGAACAACATGCTTTTAGGCAAAAACAACTCCTGAACTGTTAATGATTCTGCAACTATTGTGCATGATCCCATGCCTAGGAAAGCCTTAGGTAATCAATCTTTGTAAAACTGGAGAAGTATTTTCGTTTGTGTTTATTTCTTAACAACTTATAGGTTTAAAAATCAGTAGGCAAACCGATCAGGACCTTACTGTCGAATTTATAAAAAATAAAGTTGCATATTTTCTGTGCATTGACATCTACCTAGATATCCTGTTTAGGTCTTTTCTATAATAAAAACTGCCTCTTGTTTGTGTTTGAGACGTGCTAATTATGTACATTACTTGTGGAGGTAAATCTGGGCCTCGTAATTGTTTTCCTGCACTTATCTGATCAGTCCTATTTGTTCTTGCCCGTCACTTAGCATTTTATCCCTTTTAAACACCATAGGGGTCTATCTAGAACTACCTTTACTTAGAGTTCCTAAACTCCCCCAGGATAATTAAGAAGGGACGGGTAACAACACACATAGAGGTCGCTAAATAAACTCGCTTAATAACCGCTAAGAGGTGGGGTAAAGGGTAATATGGATATGATGACATGTGCGCTAATGCCACATGTAGCACCTCAATGAGGAGTGATACCGGGATTTGCATCGATGTGATCCTACATGATAAATAACTTAGGACCCCCCTATCCCTTACACATGTATGTCTAGACCATAAATCTTTTAAACCTTGTATATGTTTAAACTATAAATCTTCTAAACGTTATTACATATGCGTGCTTAGACTACGAATCTTCCCAAACCACTATTTGTTTACTTGTTTATATGACTTCCTATTTGCTACTTGTTTAAATTCACAAAGTTTGTTTGGCCGGGAACCACAGTTGTGGACTTTGAGGGGTGCCTAACACCTTCCCCTTGGAGTAATTTCAAGCCCTTACCCAATCTCTGGTTATCCAATCTATGTTATTATGACCATTAATAGGTGACCTAACGCACCTTAATTCGTTAGGCGACGACTCTTCAAATCCTTACATCCCTTATCCTAAAAGGAAATGAGTTGTCCCAATAATGTCGAACACCCTGACTGATCTGAAAAGAGAGGAAAAGGGGTTGGGGGGGGGTGTGGGGGGGGGGGGGGGGGCAGGACACCTTACTAGTGACTTCATCATCAGGTCCAGGGATATTCCGCATTTGGTGTTAATCAGGTTAAGGGGTATACACCCCTTTGTTCCTATCAGGGTCATGAGGCAAGCTGGCAGAAAACAAGTCATACCACAAGTATCCGAAATGAGTCACTATAGAGCATATTTTCAAGATGATGACATCCCCTACAAATGTGAAGATCAACACATGTGGCATTTGAAGACATTGTGGAAAGAGACACCATCGAGCCAGATCGATACCACACAGGGCATGTGTACTTCTACCCATCATGGTTAGACGATAGCATAACGAGAATAGTCGAGCCATGGGTCGGTCAAGGGAACATGGTCATAGATGAAGTTGCTGAAGCACATGTGAAGTATAACAGACTGAGCAAAAGAGTTCACGAGTCCGAGGACGAGAATTTAGAACAACAAAATATTGATAAGAAGGCAATCAATGAATGGAGGGAAATGGCTACTAGGTCAACAGAAAGGCTAGAGTATCTGGAGTATTGTTTAATGGATTAGAGGGGAAGATGAGGAAAAGAGTCATAGACTGCCAGAATGCCGAGGGTCACAAAGGAGGACATCTAGGAAGGGCATACCTAGTACTAGACATGCACGACATGGGGAATCTGATCGATGGAGCCAAGAGAGTCAAGCCTAGAGAAGGTCCTTTTGGGACCAAGTAGATTAGGTTTATTTGTTTTAGAATCACTTTTCGAATGTAATAAGGAAAATGCTATTAGTGACTTATTTATTTCTAGTCGATTTGGATTCGTCTTATTTATTACGTTAATGAAATGATGCAACTATTGGCAATAAAAATATCTAAATCTACTTGTCGCTAGGCCTACCTAGGGCACAACAGGGCTCCCAAATTAGGACACGAATTTACATTTCCGCAACATGTGTTTAAGTACTACAAATAGTTTTCTAGAATTCTTACTGACTTGGTTACCTTTTTGTTTTTCTTTATTTTTGATTATTCTCATTCCCCAAGGTTGGTTCACACATACTGGCATCATTAGCATATCACACCAGATCCAGAGGCCCTCCACCACCTCCTCCTTTGAGTAATCCAAAAAATAAAGAAAAGGCTAAAATGGACGATATGAGTGGCGTCAGGAAAGACAACGCTACATATGTTGAGAACGTGGAAACTTTTGATGGTCGGAGTACTCCGGCACCAAATGACTTAGTCTTACGGCTGGAACAGAACATACTTGAATTACAAGGGGAGCTTGAGCAGGTCCGCAACTTGGCAAACCTTTTTCTCATTGTAAACGTCCCAAATATAAACCAACCAAACACCTTTACCCACATACCAACCTTCACCTCCTAGATATCCTCAACCCGCCACCGCCCACCACACTTATAACACCCAACCAGCCTACTATCATTCACCTCCAGCTCGTCCAAGTTATCAAAAACCCAGGTCCAATTTCAATCGCAAACCACCCAGAGAGTACACCCCTATTGCTGAACCCATCGACCTGTTGTATGAAAGACTAAAGTCTGCCGGATATGTCACCCTTATTCCTGTTGTGGCTATGTAAAACTCATCCCAATGGGTCAACCCAAACAATACATGTGCATACCATTCCGTCATGAAGGGACATACCATTGATGAATGTCGCACTCTAAAAGACAAGATCCGGACATTGATTGATACCAAGGTCATACAGGACAAAGAAGACACACCCAATGTCCGCAACAATCCTCTCCTAGAGCATAGGGGTAAAGGAGTCAATGTAATAGAAACTGACGAAGAATGGGATCCCGAGGGATTTATCGGGCTTATTCGGGAATGTGATGACCCTAAGAAACCTGCAGTCACACTCAATCCCATTGTAGTGCAGGTACAACCGTCAGTTGAAGCTGAGGTAGCTGCATCGGCTCCCTTTAAGGTAGAAGTGACACCACCTGCAGCTATACCTACTCCGTTTGAGGTAGAAATAGCCACACGTTTCTCTATGACGGTGGCATCCACACCTCCTTTCAGTTCCAACGCCATACCTTGGGATTATGTTTCCGAAGCTAGGAGAAAAGGGAAAGCAAAGATGGAAGAGTCTGGTGCTGCATAAGGAATGATCATAACTGGAAGGATATACACACCTGAACATTTGGGAGGGACAAGAAAGGAAGCTGCCACCAAACAACCCATCACTGAAACTGGTCTGGATGATCTCTGGAGGAAAGTACGGGTAAGGGAATACTCAGTGGTAGACTATCTGAACAAAACTCCCACCAAGATATCCATCCTGTCAGTGTTGCAAAATTCTGAGGCGCATAGGAATGCTTTGATGAAGGTGTTAAACGAAGCATATGTACCCAACAATATTACCAGTGGAGAAATGGTCAACATGGTGGGGAAAGTGCTGGAGAGCCATAAGATCACTTTTCACGAAGATGAGTTGCCACCTGAAGGATTGAGCCATAACAGGGCCCTGCACAACAGAGTGCAATGTGAGGATAAGTTCATCGCTAGAGTTCTGATAGACGGAGGGTCCAGCCTCAACATTTGTTTGCTGACAACTCTGAAGAGGTTGGGAAAGGGTCTACATGAAATACGAGCAGGATCTATGAATGTGAAGGCGTTCAATGGGTCACAAAGAGCCACAATCTGAGAAACTAATCTATGCTTGCAGATGGGTCCTACCTTGTTCGATGTTGAATTTCATGTGCTGGACATATCCGGCTTCTACAATCTGTTATTGGGATGACCTTGGGGATACACGTCACTGGGGCTGTTGCATCTACTTTGGACCAGGATGTGAAATTTGAATGGAATCATCAAGAAGTCATCATCCATGGAGATAAAGCAATCCCAATTACACCAATCAGACTGTTCCGGTAGTGGAGAATAAAAGGAAGTTAGGTGGAGAAACCTACCACCGCATCGCGCGTGTTAACGCAATCGAGAATGATAAATGGTGGCGTAGCAAAATAGAAAGCATATTTTCATGGAGAGGGTATGAACCTGGTAAGGGGCTTGGCAAGAATCTCCAAGGAATCGCCAAACCAATACAACTGAAATGTCATGGTACAACCTTTGGGCTTGGATATCAGTACACCTGGAACGAGTATCGAAATTGGTCGCCACCATGGTGTGGTCCCTATTACCCCCTCAAGCAGCCAATGCTGCATCTGAGTCAGACCTTTCATCAAGTTGATACAATATGGGGATCAGAGGAGGAAGAAGCTTTGGCCGCGCTGAGGAATTTGTTTTTAGAAGATGATGATATGGACTGTTGTGTGATAGTTGAGGAGGAGGAAGAAGGACTTACTATTCAGAAAGTAGAGAAGGGAGTATTTCTCAGGAATTGGACCGCTACACCATCAAGGGCCCGACAAGTCCCGGGGTAGCAAGGTTGCTAACATCATTTACTTTTTGAAAATAATTTCGTCTTGAGAATTTTGTTTTAAATAATATTTTCAATGTTCCATTTCGAAAAACATTATTTGAGTTATTGAAATTTCTTTGTTTGACATTTTTACCAATGGCTAGATGTTTTATTATTACTATTTTCTTTCATATCTTTCTCTCTACATAATTATTATTTCTTGTCTTGATGAACCAACGACTGTGACATGTAATGAGACAACATATCACAAGGACAGTGACTCGGAAGAAATAGAAGAAGATGATGTAATACCTGAGGAATTTATCAGGGAAGTTGAGAATTTTGAGAACAAGCCCAAGTATAACATGGACGAAACCGAGATAGTCAATTTGGGAGATTCCGAAACCATCAAGGAAACTCGCATAAGCATCCACTTGTCACCATCAGAGAACGAAGAGTATACTCGTTTCCTGAAAGAGTATGAGGATATCTTTGCATGGTCATACGATGATATGACAGGATTGAGCACATCCATAGTAGCTCACAAGTTACCTACAAATCCAATGTGTCCGTCAGTGAAGCAGAAACTCAGAAAGTTTAAGTCAGACATGAGTGTGAAGATCAAGGAAGAAGTCACCAAGCAGATCAAAGCCAAAGTCCTCAGGGTAGTTGAGTACCCAACCTGGTTAGCCAACATTGTACCGGTTCCAAAGAAAGATGGAAAAGTCAGGGTGTGCGTAGACTATCGGGATCTAAACAGAGCAAGTCCTAAGGATGATTTCCCACCACCAAATATACACATACTGATCGACAATTGCACCAAGCATGAACGCCAATGTTTTGTAGATTGCTTCGTGGGTTATCATTAGATTTGGATGGACGAAAAAAACGCAAAGAAAACAACTGTCATTACACCATGGGGGTATATTGCTACAAAATGATGCCATTCAGTCTGAAGAATGCTGGGGCCACCTACATGAGGGCCATGACAATTATCTTCCATGATATGTTACATAAGGAAATAAAGGTGTATGTTGAAGACATCATCATCAAATCCAAGAAGGCCACATATCACATAGAAAATTTGAGGAAGTTCTTTAACCGGCTATGGAAGTACAATCTAAAGCTAAATCCCGCAAAGTGTGCATTTCAGAGTTCCTGTCAAAAAATTGTTAGGATTCATCGTCAGTCGTCGAGGAATAGAGTTGGACCGGTCAAAGGTTAAATCCATCCAGTAACTACCACCACCAAAGAACAAGAAAGAAGTGATGAGTTTCTTGGGATGCCTCAATTATATCAGCCGTTTCATAGCACAGTCCACAGTGATATGTGAGCCGATTTTCAAAATGTTAAAGAAGGATGCCGCAACCAGTTGGATCGAGGATTTTCAAAAGGCTTTTGAAAAAATCAAGGAATATCTGTCCACACCACCAGTCTTAGTCCCGCCGGAGCCTGGTAGACCACTAATACTCTACCTTGCAGTGTTAGATGGAGCTTTCGGTTGTGTTTTGGGACAACATGACGAGACGTGATGAAACGAGCATGCCATATATTACTTGAGTAAGAAGTTCGCACCATATGAAGCACAATACTCTCTGCTAGAACGCACTTGCTGCGCTCTAACCTGGATAGCTCAGAAGCTAAGGCACTACTTTTGTGTTTATACTACATATCTCATATCAAGGATGGATCCCCTGAAGTACATCTTTCAGAAACCCATGCCTACTGGGAAGCTAGCCAAGTGGAAAATATTGTTGAGTGAGTTCGACATAATCTATGTAACTCAAAAGTCAGTCAAAGGACAAGCCTTGACAGATCATCTTGCTGAGAATATTGTAGGAGGAGAATACGAACCGCTAAAAATATTTTTTCCTGATGAAGAAGTATCATTCGAAGGAGATGACATTGTTGAAGCCTATGACGATTGGAGAATGTTTTTCGACGGAGCAGCAAATTTCAAGGGAGTCGGTATCGGAGCCGTCTTGGTATCAGAAACCGGTCAGCATTATCTGGTGTCTGCAAAACTCAGGTTCCCATGCACCAATAATATGTCGGAATATGAAGCCTGCATATTAGGGCTCAACTTGGCCGTTGACATGAATGTTCAAAAACTGCTGGTGATCGGTGATTCAGACCTGCTGGTATATCAGGTACAAGGAGAGTGGGCCACTAAGAATACCAAAATACTATTGTATCTACATCATGTACAAGAGATGAAGAAGAGGTTCACAAAGATAAAATTCCGGCATGTCCCCACAATTCAAAATGAATTTGCAGACGCACTGGCCACCTTGTCATCAATGATATAACATCCAGAAAAGTTTTATCGATCCCATTCCGGTGAAGATCCATAATCAGCCGGCATACTGTGCTCATGTTGAAGAAAAAACAGATGGAAATCCCTAGTTCCATGACATCAAAGAATATTTGGCGAAAGGAGAATACCCGGAGCATGCAAACCATACTCAGAAACTCACACTTCAGAGGCTTTCCAATCAGTTCTTCCAAAGTGGAGGAATTATGTATAGAAGAACTCCTGATCTAGGTCTGTTAAGGTGTGTTGACGCCAAAGAGGCTTCCAAATTGCTCGAGGAGATACATGCTTGAACGTGTGGCCCACATATGAACGACTTTGTCTTAGCCAAGAAGATACTCAGGGCCGGATACTTCGGATGGCTATGGAAACAGACTGCATCCGGTATGTCTAGAAATGTCGCCAATGCCAGATATATGCAGACATGATACGTGTGTCACCAAATGAACTCAATGCAACAAGTGCACCTAGGCCTTTTGCTGCCTGGGAAATGGATGTCATTGGTCCAATCGAACCCACTAGTTCGAACGGGCATATGTTCATTTTAGTGGCCATCGATTACTTCACTAAATGGGTTGAAGCCGCATCATACCAAGATGTGACCAAGAAAGTCATCGCAGATTTTGTCAGAGATCAGATTGTTTGCTGATTTAGGGTTCCAGAGTCCATCACCACTAACAATGTCCCAATCTCAAAAATGATCTGATGAAATCCACGTCTGAAACTTTCAAAATCAAGCACAAGAATTGCACAATGTACAGACCTCAAATGAACAGAGTCGTGGAGGCCGCCAACAAGAACATCAAGAAGTTACTAAGGAAAATGGTAGAGAATCACAAGCAATGGCACGAGAAATTACCATTTTCCTTACTGGGACACCTTACCACAGTCCGCACATCAACTGGGGCAACTCCCTATTTGTTGGTTTATGGTACCAAAGTCGTCATTCCCGCCGAGGTAGAAATTCCTTCTCTGAGGATTATACAAGAAGAAGAACTCAGCGACGCAGAATGGATAAGGAGACGCTATGAGCAATTGGCCCTCATAGATGGAAAATTATGAATGCAGTGTGTCACCGTCAGCTTTATTAGAACAGAATGTCCAGATCTTTCAACAAAAGGGTCAAACCAAGACAATTCACACCGGGGAAGCTGGTGCTGAAACGGATATTTCCACATCAAGATGAAGCCAAAGGGAAATTTTAACCCAATTGGCAAGGTCCTTACATGGTTCACAAAGTATTAACAGGAGGAGCACTCGTACTCGCAGAAATGGATGGAGAAATCTAGCCAAAGCCTATCAATTCAGATGCGGTCAAAGGATACTACATGTAAACTATCTCTGTTTCTTTATATGGTGTAAATTGAACTATGTTTGACCTGATTCCCATTTAATAGGGGATACATAGGAAGCCATGTGGGTTCGGTCACAATTCAATAAAATTTCCATTGTCCCTATAATCAGAAACTGGGGCAGAATTTCTAGGAGGACCCTCAAAATTTCGAAGCAAGTTCAGCCAACAACAACATACAGAATAGCCAGAAATCCACTTAGTCAATTGGGGAAGAATTTTTAGGAGGACCCTCAAATTCTATGGCGAATGAGGCCGCAATGTCTCTAATAATGTCACGTTACTGGTTCATCTAACTTATTTCTAAATTGCATGTTACTATGTCTTTAAAAACTACATACGCATGATTTTGAAAAGAAACTTTACTTTTTAGACAAATGCTACCCACGGTGACTTAAATAGGACCCTCAGGAAAATTGGAGCAGAGCAAGAAGACAAGGGCACGAACCAACCTCCCCCACAAAACACTCAAATTTTTCTTGGATGCAGGAAATGGTCATCATCATAGGTATTGACTCAACCATACAACTGCTATTCACAAAACACATTGTCAGCTAAGAATACTTCACTCTTACTCATCTCTTTGCGTGAGACTAAGCCCTGCCTCCCTATTTGCATAAGGCTAAGCACTCCCTTCTCTTTGCATGAGACTAAGCCATGTCTTAATCCATGCATGAGGCCGAGACCTGCCTCCCTATTTGAATAAGGCTTAGCACTGCCTTCTCTTTGCATGAGACTAAGCCTTGTCTCAATCCTTGCATGAGGCTAAGCCCTGCCTCCCTATTTTCATAAGGCTAAGCACTCCCTTCTCTTTGCATGAGACTAAGCCTTGTCTCAATCCTTGCATGAGGCTAAGCCCTGCCTCCCTATTTTCATAAGGCTAAGCACTTCCTTCTCTTTGCACCAGACTAAGCCCTGTCTCAAACCTTGAATGAGGCTAAGCCCTGCCTCCCTATTTGCATAAGGCTAAGCACTGCCTTCTCTTTTCATGAGACTAAGACCTATCTCAATCCTTGCATGAGGATAAGCACTACATCCCTATTTGCATGAGGCTAAGCATTGCCTTCTCTTTGCATGAGACTAAGCCCTGTCTCAATCCATGCATGAGGCTAAGAACCGCCTCCCTATTTGCATAAGGCTAAGTACTGCCTTCTCTTTACACGAGACTAAGCCCGGTCTCAAACCTTGAATGAGGCTAAGACCTGCCTCCCTATTTGCATAAGGCTAAGCACTGCCTTCTCTTTGCATGAGACTAAGCCCTGTCTCAATCCTTGCATGAGGCTAAGCCATGTCTCCCTATTTGCATAAGGCTAAGCACTGCCTTCTCTTTGCATGAGACTAAGCCCTGTCTCAATCCTTGCATGAGGCTAAGCCATGTCTCCCTATTTGCATAAGGCTAAGCATTGACTTCTCTTTGCATGAGACTAAGACCTGTCTCAATCCTTGCATGAGGCTAAGCCCCGCCTCCCATCTGCATATGGCTAAGCATTGCCTTCTCCTAGCATGGGACTAAGCACTGTCCCGAATCTAGCACAAGACTAAGCACTGTTTCTCTTTGCATAAACACGAACATTGCTCTATTTTAATCTTGCATTCTTCTCTTCTCTCGGGCTAAGCTCTGCCCCCAACTTTACGCAAGACTAAGCTCTGTCTTGTTATCACCTTTAGCATTATGTCTCTGCACTTCATGGCCTGAAATATAGCCAATTTGTCCGAAGGCATCATAGTCTGAAGGCATTATCCTCAAAGCCAGAAGACATCATGCCATGGCTTGAGGATCTCTCAAACTTGCACATCATTATTCGAAGGCATCATGGTTTGGAGGCACCATCTTCATGGCCCGAGAACATCATTTCATGGCTTGCAAATCCCTTACCGCACAATTCATAGCCCATGACATCATTGTCTAAGGACGACATCTTCTCCTTCCAAAGACAATCTTCATGGTCTGAAGGGAATTTGTATCATGTCTAAGTTTACGCAATAATTTATACATATGTGCTTGCAGTGTATTTTTGAAAAATTGCATGTGGTCCGGAAAGTAACCGTTATCCCAACAGGAGAAATGCGACTCCAGTTCCCATCCACATCATTCAAATTATTTCAAACATATCCGTTCATCATCCATTAGCCTCATTTACCCATAATCGTTTCAGACCCCAATTAACCCTATTTGGAATATTTTGTCCGTTTTTGCAACAACTCCATTGGTATACTCCATCATTAGATTCAGAACTACACACGGCCTGATTCATGTAAAACCAGGGATATGTAGGTATCTTAGAAGCCGGAGTGTGGCCTATATATCTCAAATCACCCTATTCGATCAAAATTGGTCATCATGTCTTTACTCGACAACTCTTCCATCTTTCCCGGGTAAAGAAGGGCAGATGTTGATACCCAATATTTCCCTCATATATTTTTAATATACATTCAAAATAGTGCATGACCATCATCAAGTATGTTTCCATAATTTTCTACAATTTTTAAAGGGTTTTAATCAATTTATTCCTACATTCTTATTATATAAATAATTATTAATTGTATTTCAAATAATTTTTTGTGATGATTTACCATTTAATTTTTATCATCTATATCCGTATTAAGCATTAAATATTTTTGATATATTTATTATAATTATATTTGCATCCTTAGGCTAAAATTGCATATTTTGCAATAATAGCCCATCATTGGATTCAGAACTACACACGACCTGATTCATGTAAAACCAGGGATATGTAGGTAGCTCAGAAGTCGGAGTGCGGCTTATATCTCTCAAATCACCCTATTCGGTCAAAATTGGTCATCATGTCTTTACTCGACAACTCTTCCATCCTTCCCGAGTAAAGAAGGGCAGCTGTTGATACCCAATTTTTCCCTCATATATTTTTAATATACATTCAAAATAGTGCATGACCATCATCAAGTATTTTTCCATAATTTTATATAATTTTTAAAGGGTTTTAATCAATTTATTCCTACATTCTTATTATATAAATAATTATTAATTGCATTTCAAATAATTTTTTATGATGATTTACCATTTTTTTCCATCTATATCTGTATTAAGCATTAAATATTTTTGATATATTTATTATAATTATTTTTGCATCCTTAGGCGAAAATTGCATATTTTGCAATAATAGCCCACATATATGCATAATTGCATTATTTATACAAAAAATGTTTTTGTTATATTTTTATAATATTAAGTAATTATTTTAAATCATTTCTCATGCACACATGATATTTTTGTTATTTATTATTTTTATAAATTATTTACTTATTTAATTGGGTATTTAAAATCTAGCCCTTTTTCTTAATTAATTTCGGACATATACACTGCCCATTACCCCAGCCCAGTACACCAGCCCAATACCCTAATACCCAATACCTAAATACCCATTAACCCAGACCCATACCCGTTTAAAACCCCGACCCACTTCCCTTTTAAATCACAGTCGTTGATCTCTGAGATCAACAACTCATATCACCCCAACCCCTTTAAACTAACATACCCGTCTAACCCTAACCCATTTTCACCAGGCCGCTTCCTCTATACTCTCCTTATCTCCTTCATCTGTCTCCTCTCAAAACCCTAGTGCCGCCAGGCAAACCTCCTTGATTCTAAACCCCTAATGGAATCACTCGTTGATTTCTTACCTTATTTGGCCCCTCTTCCTTACGGGCTACCCAATTTTGGTGTTACCGAATTTTCTCGCCTAAAATGGAAAGTAGATCCTGCATAAATCAAAACCAAGGCTGGTTCAAATCTCTAACCTACTGTTGTTTCCATCTATGTTCATTAGCTTTTCTGTGTAAGTACGAATATTTTTTAAATCTTTCACTGATTCATACCTAACCAAAAGTTAGGGTTTTCAGATCTTTTGATTCGAACCAAAATTGGTTCAAACTTTAGTGTTTTAATGTTATTTTCCTCTATATTCACTTTGTTACTCCTGAATCTGCCTCTTTCCCTTAAATCTTTTTACTTACCCAAAATAGAGTTTTAGATTTTCTTTAATCGAACAAGATTTGGTTCGATTCTATGTTTCTTTTGAATAAATTCTTGTCTATGCTCATTTTATTAAAATATACAATTCTTTACCTTTATTTTCTATCAATTTTTGTGGCTTACCCAAATTAGGGTTTCAGATCTGTAACCGAACCAAATATGGTTCGATTCGTGTTTTTCTTTGAACAATCTCTTGTCTACATTCATCATATGCATTATGTGATTATTTTACCCTTGATTCTCTGCTGATTTTATGGTTTACCTTACAATTAGGGTTTGAAATCTTTTACTGAGAATTTTACTCTTTCCTTTCTCGTATGGTACTGATATTTTCCTTATTCTGTTCAATCTACCATGTTTCCATTATTTCTTTACCTTATTTGCAGTGAAACTAATTGTTAATTGATGTTGTTCTTATTTCTGTTACTCGCTTGATTACATGTTGTATGCCATGTTAATTTACTGAACCCTGCATTATTTATTCTGTGAATAATTTCTTTCCTTATTCATATGTGTTTGATTTCCTTCCTTATTTGGTCACCTATTCGAATACTATTTAAACCTTTCTCCCTTTCCCCTTTGGACTCAGACTGGAACTCTCTATACTCTCACTAAAATTTAAGGTTCCTGGTTATATACTCTCTTTGTTCTCTCTCGTTTACTACTGGTCTTGGCCGGCTAAAAGCCAAGGCCAAATATTCTGGACTGTCAACTTTGTGGTATTATTTTGGTTTTGCTCGCTTAACCGGTGAGTGACTATTCTTTGTTACATCATTTTTCATGTAGTCCTGATCTGTATTTACAATCCAGTATGTCTAAAATCCCTCTCTAATCATGATTCTGCCTGTCTACACGATCCTCTTTCAATCTCATAGTTAGTACTGCTAATTGGTTATACATTGAATAATATGAATCCTCTTACAAGCTAGATTGATGTTTAACTTGTCCATGCACACTGTTTTGTTAATCCTGCACCTGTTCTGAACTTTGCATTCCTTAAGACACTACCAGTATGTAATTAGTTAATTTGTCCTAACTTTACAGATTTGTTAGTTCATATGTCGGGTCAATTTGTTTGCTAACATATCTGGTATCCCTTTGAGTTCATGTGATGATCTGACTGTTTTGCCTAAGTTGCTTCTGTGATTAAACAATGGTTGTCCTAAATGTGAGAATGCTCGCTTAGTATAATTAGGTCTTTTTTCTGGATTAACCTATTTAAACTATGTACTTTACAGACCTTGCTTGTTTTGCTGAATGCAATTCTGTGTTCTGAACCTTGTTTCTTCTGAAATCAGCATTGTTTTAAAATCTGTCCCTACTTCCTTTTGTTGTCACTCTTTGAAACTTCCACTCTTAGTCCCTTAAGTTTTATCCTCAACCACCCCAGTGTGAGCACTACTCAGGGTTCATGTGAGACTTCTGTGAACTCTGACACATTGGGAACTGGTTACCAATCTCTTGTGAATCATCTTCTGATCATGTGGTTCTTGTGTGAGCATTGACCTTGGTCCCTGAGGCCCTTGGGAACATTGACACATTGGAAACCTGATTCTAATGTGCTATGGGTGAATCACTATGTTGTGCCTCAAAGTTGTTATGGTTGGAAGGCCTGGTTCCCAGGTTTATTTGGGCCTAATGATGGATCCCTATAATGTATCTATTACCATTATGTAATTCATTTGCCATTCTGGTCTGTAATAAACATATTCTGGGGATATTTAGTAAAATCAAGGGGGTTTCTTATTTCCTTTTATTAAACTAGGTAGAAATCCTGCCTATAGGGTTTTAGTTATGCTATTAATTCTGCTCATTTGTCAAAACTGTATGAGTTCTATATTGTGCTTAGAAATCCTGCTATAAGACTTTCGTCGTTGATGTTGATTTGGAGTTCTATATTTGCATATTAGAAATCATGCCTATAGGATTATATTTGCATGTTAGAAATCCTGCCTATAGGATTAAAATTACATACTAGAAATCCTGCCTATAGGTTGCATTAATTTGTCCAACAAACATGTGTTAGCCATCATGCATATAGGACTCCAATGTTTGATTTAATTGTTTTTCTGGTAATGTGTACAATTTTTGCCCGTATTACTGCTCAATAGATACCATTCCTATAGGGTTAAATTAATTCAATAATAGATACCATGCCTATAGGACTAAAACAATTTCAAACCTAGAAATCATGCCTATAGGACTCAAGTCAGTACAGTAATTAGAAAACATGCCTATAGGGTTAAAAGGAAATACAAGGCTACGAAGCATGTCTATAATGCTAAAATCAGTTTGCACTTAGAAATCATGCCTATAGGGTTAAAATCAGTTCGACATTAGATATCATGCCTATAGGATTCTATCAATTGGCTCTAAACATAATCGCCTTGTCAATCACTTCGACAATGTGCCTGTAGGACTTAATAATAATTCTGGATTCAAAACAATTATTCATTAATGTCTGTAGTTCCCAGATACTATACTGAATAAAATGAGTAGGCAAACAATAAGTCTCAACACTCACCTTAATGAAACTGCTTCTATAAATCACTGCTTGCTTATTTCTCACATAGATATCCTGTCTATAGGACTTTAAGGTTAATAAAGCATGCGTGCATTTGCTGCTTATGTATGGCAATCAATATGAGCCCATATTTGCCCTTTTGTTTCAACGTCCTATTTTGTTTTTTTTGTCGCCTAGCCTTTAGACAAATTCGCTTAATTCAAGTTCGGCTTGGACCCACCGTTGTGGACCTCAAGGGGTGCCTAACACCTTTCCCTCAAGGTAACTTGAGCCCATACCCGATCTCTGGTGATGTAAACTGGTAATATGAGTTATCCGCTCTAGGTTCTCTAACGCACCTTAATTCGTTAGGTGGCGACTCTCTCAATTCCAATCCTTACCCTCTCAAAAGAAGTTATCCCAAAATGTCGAAACCCAATTTCGCGAGAAAAAAGGGGCGCAAAAACCGTCTTATTTTATTCATATACTGTTGTATTTATTTCTAAACAATTGTTTTTAGGAGTTATAATAAAAATAATTGTAGAGCTTATGACTTGTACTACTGGGATTTGGGAATATGTTTATTGTATAAAGAATTCATTTTAGAAAATATTAGATGTTATTTATTATTGTTGTTATTCCGTAAATGTTAGGCTTACCTAGTCCTTAAGACTATGTGCCATCACGATACCCAACGGAGGGGAAATTGGGTTGTGACAGAGTTGGTATTAGAGCTCTAGGTTCATAGGTGCTACTAGTCATAAGCAAGTTTAGTAGAGTCTTGCGGATCGGTACAGAGATGTTTGTACTTATCTTCGAGAGGCTACAGAACTATTAGGATAACCTCATTTCCTTCATTTCCTATCGTGTGAGTTCGTTGATCTTGAAGTTTGAAATTATCATTCCATTCTCTCACAGATGATGAGGACACGAGTTGCGGTTCCTAATGAAATTACCCCTAGAGGAGATGTCGATAAGGGAAGAGGCAGAGGCCGACGAGGAGCACGTGTCGCAACTAGGGCACCAACCAGAGCAGCAGTTGAGGAGCCGCCAGTAGTTCTAGTCGGGGGGCAGGTACCGAAGGCGCCTGTTGTTACCCATGACTTCAGGAGACTATAGCGCAGTTCCTGAGTATGTTTGGTGCATTGACTCAGGAAGGGTTGATTCCGGTTGCACCAGCTACTTCACAGACCGGGGGAGGGGCTCGGACTCCCTCCGCCCACACTCCAAAGCAACAAGATCAAGTTGGTCAGTTTCCTAGTGTCATAGTAGCACAACCTGTGGTCCCAGTTCAACCCGTGGTTAGGGAAACAACATCTAAAGAAGATCAGCTTAGACTTGAGAGGTACAAAAAGTACCACCCTCATACCTTCAGTGGATTGGTGACAGATGATGCCCAGGGTTTCCTGGAGGAGTGTCACCGCATTCTTCGTACTATGGGGATTGTGGAGACGAGGGGGGTTGCTTTTGTTACATTTCAGCTTAGGGGAGCGGCTTATCAGTGGTGGCGGGCATATGAGTGGGGTAGCCTGGCCGAGTCAGCTTTACTTACATGGGGTTAGTTTTCAGAGATGTTTTTGAGAGAGTTTGTACCTCAGTCCCTCCGAGATGCATGGCGCGCGAAGTTTGAGCAGCTGCGCTAGAGCACTATGTCAGTATCAAAGTATGCCGTCAGATTAAGTGATTTGGCCAGACATGCACCTAATTTGGTCGCTATAGTTAGAGAGTGAGTTCTTAGATTCATTGAGAGGCTCGAGCATGATATTCAATTTAGCATGGCTTAGGAGTTAGAGTCAAATGTTTCATTTCAGCAGGTGGTAGGGATTGTTCGCCGAGTTGAGGGCATGTGGGATCGTGAGAGAGATGACAGGCGGGACTATGAGAGAGGTGACAGGTGGGGCTATGAGAGGGAGAACAGGCAAGTCCAGGAGAGAGAGAGCACAGAGAGGCGAGGAGGCCTCGTAGGCATGAGAGATCTGTTGGTCCTTATTTTGGAGGCAGAGTACGACATGGTAGAGGTTTTGTGGGTCAACCAGTTTAGTTTGCACTTCCGGCTTTGCACAGTGTTTCAGGTACTCATGGGTCTCAGAGTACTCGTACTACACAGTTTCCACAGCCACGTCAGTAGAGAGGTTGCATTGAGTGTGGAGATATCAGCCACATTGTGAGAGATTGTCCCATGCTTCGAGCAAGTGTGTCAAATCGGGGTATTCAAGCGAGTAGGGGGTGCTCAAGAAGGGGAAGGCCCCACCCGTTGATGTGTTTCATATAGTAGGATGGAGGCCCTTATGCTAGATGTTATCATACAGGTATGTTTTGATATGTTATAGAGAGGCACCATTTTTATTTCATTATGGTTCTGCTGGTCGAGACGAGTTCTCTTATTTGTTGTTTATTTATGGATGAGTTTCATGATGTGCACTCTATTTACGTTTCTTCCCCTGTTTGGAGATTTTATGAGTGGTAGTCAAGCCTATCATTGTTTTTGTTCATTATTGAGAATTACGAGACTGGTAGTGAATTTTCGTTGTCCTTTACGGTAGGCTTAATGCAATTTCTTGAGTATTTTTGGTTACGAGCTGTGATTTATATGCTCCACCGGTGTGGGAGCCAGCACGTGTTGTAATTTTGTTGACGTGATTGATCTAGTGAAAAGTTCCAGGTGGTTTGATGTATATCGTATTTGTGATTCAGAGTTGAGGGTGGGACCCTCGTGATTTCATGTTATTTGATGTGTTTGAACCGGGCTGTGTACCACGGTGAAAATTATCAGGATGAGATCCTTGTGATTTGTTCATATATTTTGATTTTTCCTTGTGTTGATTCGTAAAATTGAACTGTTAGAGAGTTTTGCTTGTCGGGCTTGTTTGATAGTTCTCTTATGTATTTCTCGTTACGTATTCAGTCATTTTTGTTCTGTGCTTCTTGAGTTTTAGCTTGCGGGGTATGTGTGCGGTGGTGTTAGTTGTGACTTGTTGATTTGGGTGTATAGTTATTGTCACGCCCCAAAACCGAGGGACGAGATCAGCACCTAACCGGATGAACCCAGTCAAGCGGACCTGGATTGTCTTTTCTACCCAACGCATTACCCCGTGATTCATAATGCACATTGTTCCATACGAAATAGCCAACTTAGATTCAAAGTACGATTTACAACATAGATTCATTTCTCTATTTTAACTTTCAACAATAGATAATCCAAAACATACAAGTTACATACAAAATTTCTGAATCCCCAATTACGAGTGAGTACAACTACCGCCCAAAATATACATATATGTACAACCCACACAGTGTCTACAGAGCCTCTAAGAGTACTAGGAGTTTTACATAACTTGCCGACAATAAGGCCCCGGCTATACCTTTTATAACATAAGAAAAAGGGAATGATATAGTCCACACACGACCCCGAGAGGAAATGGGGCTCACCAGAACTGCTGAAAAGTTGAGGAAGAGGCACCACTTATGGCGGGCTAAGCTACCTGCTATAGAACCACCTACATCCATATAAAATATGTAGCGCCCCCGGCAAAAGGGACGTTAGTACCGTGGAATAGTACTAGTATGTATGAACAAGCTTTACTCTAAGTAAAATCAATAAATACACAGATAAGAGACAGTTCATGGAACCAACAAATAGTGCACAGAAACAGAAACAACCACAATTAAGAGTTTCACAGATTCTTATTTCAACACAATCACATTCCACCCTTATTCCTTCTCATCAATTCACCCTTATTACTTCCTGTTGCGGCATGCAACCTGATCCCACCGGACAATCACATTTCAGCCTTATTACATTCTGTTGCGGCGTGCAACCCGATCCCACCGCTCAATTCACATTCCACCCTTATTTATTCTCACATCAACCTTATTTCTTCTGTTGAGGCGCGCAACCCGATCCCACCTTACAATCACATTTCATAGCAATAATAACAGCCCACAATTCAATCACAAGGATTCATATCATCAAGAGTACAATTTCATAACAACCAAACAATCATGTGTTTACAATAGTCTTTATCAACCATTAATTCAATCACAAAGATTTTCATCAACAAGAATATAAATTCATTACATCCAACAATCCATATGAAATCAAGCCACAATAAACCTTGCCAGACAATGAGTCATATACAATATTGCCATGGTCATTTAGTTTAATTAAATCAATCCATAACTCCTTTTCATCACTTGTTACACAACCCTTAGCACTTAGATACATTCACACATTTGGGTTCGTTACCATTGTTTTATACCAACATATTCAAGCATTTAACGAACCTTGCACATGATAGAGTAATCACAAAGGAATCACCTTTCAAAATTTCACTTAATATGTAATCGACTAAGAAAATCAGAAAATGAAATCTTACACCTCAACATAGTCGGACAATCAATTCACATATACTCAGCAAGAAACTCTTACCGAATGTTTGGACACTAACAAGGAGACTCTACGAAGATTAAAGTTATCCATACATACCTCGAGTCAAAATTCCCCTTTAAAATCTATCACAAATCACCAGACTATCTAGCACCGTCAATCTATTCCACAATGTGACATATTTCACTTAGAATTAGGAACCATGAACATAACTCGAACTCATTTAGGTTTTTTGTCGAACGCTATGTGACTCCTTAGATTACTAACCCCCTTTTTGGGAATAATTATCCAAACTCGTTTCCCTTTACTAGATTATGGAAGATTATTCACATGCATGCATGTCTTATGTTTTATTTTCACAACCAATTCATGTGGGTTCCATTTTAACCAAAACCTGAGAATTAAAGGAGAGATGGGGTGGGGACTTACCTCTTATACCTCTTCTTCTACCACTTCTCTCTCTCGCAAAGTCTAAATATTTTTTTATACTTTGCCTATGGCACTTAGTCACGCAAATGAAAGAAATAAAAAGAGAATACCTAACATTTGGAATAGTTGCAAAATGTATGGCTTGTGCCTTGTGGTATGGCACTTGATAGTGATATCTTTTGTGTTGTTGACTGCCTTGTTGGCTTATTGGTTGTTGCCATTAAGTTTATTTGTTGTGCTGCTCTTTATGGCCTTGTTGACTGCCTTGTTGGCCTGTATGGAGAAGGAGCCAAACAGATAACGAGACTTTTTAGATTCATTGAGATGAGTGTGCTTAACTGCTATATGGCGATCTCTGGTACTGTTGTAATTTGTATTTTGCAGTACCATCTTGGTACTTGTCTTAATAATGTTTACTTATCTTATAAAAAATGATTAGATAATGAGTATGTTTAATCATTAATCTACCTTCACGGTAAATGCTGTCGAACTATCACAGTTTAAAAACTTATGGTACACAGAATGAAATTGGTGCATCAATTTAGGTCCACTACAAAGTGACTGGAAACCAAATTTGCGCCAGATAGATATACAATAATTTTCAAAACTTTTGAATGTGGCATTTATATACTTCTCAAGCCAAGTCAACCTTTGCTAATAATTATGTAGTGGTTTTACTTGCACTAAACAGTTCTCCTGAAGCTTTCAGCTGCCTGTCAAGCATAATGTTGCTTTAAGTTTCCTTAAAACCCACTGCCTGCTTGCTGTTTGGTGTGATTTTTTGGTCGACGATAGGTTTCGTGATTTTTGGATATGTATTTTTTTAAGCTTGGCACCTACACGCCCATGCTGCTGATTGTTGGTGGCATTACTAATACAACTTGTTAATTGTAGATGTGTGTTTCTGTACCCTTATTTTGCATTTTCGTGTCGGGTAATATTAACTGAAACATGATACAGTGCTCATCCGACTGTGAAAACTGGTAGCATTTATCAACATTGGATTTAACATGGATCTTTATTTGGGGAAGACGATTGGTCAGCATTTAATTTACTTAGCCACTCAACATACATTGGATTTAAAATGAATGAATTCATTTTGATCCCCAGACATATTTTGCATAGTTGAGATGGTTGTCATTGACACAGGACACATTCTAAAGATTGTTCCTATAGCTCCATGATAGAACTCTTGGTAATGATATTTTCAATGATGGTGGGGTGATGTACTTGTTTTTCTTTCAAGTTATGACTTAGTTTATCCTCTTGAAGAGTAATGACTTTATTTATCCTCTTTTGTAGGTGGAGTAAATCAAGAAATCGAAGAAGATGATGAAAGTGAAGAACTAGACCTTACTTGAGATGAACTTTGAATTGCTATAGATGAATGTTCTATAGGAATCTTTTGTTATCAATCTTTTTGAAACTTACTCTCTTGAAATGTATTAAACATATGCATTTGGGGTAGAACATTTGCTTTATGTATATTTTTTGCTTGATGGATAATGTATATTATTAAAAGTTTTATTTTATGATTTATTTAAATTTTAGTGTTATTATAATTTATTTTATATATATAAATATTTATTTATAATAGGGGCTATATTTTTGATTCAACTGAACTGTTACAATAGCCTACCAGAACCGTTGCAGCAGAACATACAATGGCATTCCATGATACAATGCAAATCGTTGCGATAGGTCACATAAACCGTTCCATAATAACCTATAAACTATTCCCAGACAAAAACAAAACCGTTGCAATAGGGTAAATGAACCGTTGTTATATTCATAAATAACCGTAACAATAGCTTACAAAGTGTTGCATTAAATAATATGGTAACGGTTAAGAACCGTTCCATACACACTAGTAACGGTTTTAAACCATTCTAATTGGAAAATATAATCGTTCAACAGAGTAAGGGAAAACTGTTGCGATAGATGCATCTATAATCACGGAGATGCAAACCGTTGCAAGAACCGTTCCCATAGACCTATTGCCACGAGGGCTGATGGGACGATCTATAAACTGTTCCCATATATATATGACAACGGTTAAACGGTCTATGGGAACGGTTTTCCAACCGTTGCAGTAGGCCAATTTTTCAGTAGTGTACATGTCTGATTTGGTTTGTGTAGTGTATATTATTGGATTCTGTTAGTTGAAGCTTGAGTCTGCTTCATTCCAATTCTTCTGCACGCAAGAGTTTGTTGGTCAAGAAGTGGGCTTGTCAACCCCTTAGGTAAATCTATCTATACACTAGTTGTTCGATGAAATTATTGAAGGAAATTGATTTTTATTAAACTTCTAGATTTTGCTCCTTTTTAAAGTTTGAGTTTGATTTGTATTTTCTCATGGTTGGATTGTATCTGTCCATTCGGGATTTTCATATAGAAAATGAAATTGAATTTCAGAAGTATTATCACCAAAAAACACTTATGATTTGAATCATTGAGCAGCGACAATAATTTGTATATGGAAAGAAAAATTATTGAATATGAGTACATTTAAGTTTAGAGCTTCAAAATATTATTTTGTGACATAATAATTCATTTAGTTAAAATTTTATCAATGTTTATGTCCTCTCCACACTTGTGCCTCTTCTTGAAAATATAATACATATTTTCCTTTCTTCTTGGTCTCTCAGTTGCATGTCTCTTGCTGATTTCTCTGTCATTGTAATTTTCCGCCTTTGTTCAGTTTTTGTGGTTGCACTTGTGCATCTTTGAGAAAAGATGAACCATAAATATAAATCAATTTCTCTTCTTACTATATTAACTACTAGTTACCTTACGGAGTCAACTTAGGTGAAGCATTTCTATTGCTTCCTTGTAACCACTTTATTGTTATTCAGTTTGATGAACTTATCATCCAAATGTCTTGTTCTTGGAGATATTTTAGTCGCGTGAATGAAGAGAAGATAGACAGAACCTAGAACACAGCCAAAGAGTTGAACAAGCTTTTAAAAATAGGAGAAAAGGCAAAAATTATGTTGTTAGACCTGTCGTAGTTTGCACGCTACATTTTTCCTTCTCTTAAAACTTAAAATGTATGAAGCACATGATACGGAAAGTGTTGGTTTACTAAATAGGAATTGATTCTAACACTGGTGCCATTTTTCTTGATCCTGGCAAGCAAATCACTTATGTTTTTGTTTTTAGTTAGACAATTGTCGTAATGGTCTATCTTTTGTACGGCTTGAATTCCTTATCGTAGATTTCAATTTGTCAATTTTGCTCTTCTGTTTATGACGTTTTAAGTAGTAATTACAATTACTGTTCCTTATTGTTTTGTATCAGACTTTGGATACCAAAGTTTGTGATGATATAGAGGTAGCTGAGCTAACACGTAAGGTAATCCTTTTGCTTAATTGCTTAGGTCTCTTTTCAAGTTTAGTGCATAATCCTACTACAACAATAACAACATATCCAGTAAAATTTTACTAGTGGGGTCTGGGGAGAATAAAGTGTATGCAGACCTTACCCCTACCCCGAAAAGGTGATGGTCGCCCACCTATACCACTAAAGAATAGCAAGGAAGGGGTGGAAGCAGCTTTTACCCTAACGGGTCGGGATCGATTTCCACATAGAGTTATGTATATGGGGTTGAGTTTCTAATTGACCTAATGGTGTGTCATGTTCTTAATTACACTTCTCATCATAAAGGTTTTGTAATTATACTAAGGTTTTAAACTAAAAGAGACTATTATCTAGCCAGCTATGATCTTTCTGTGGATTTTTTCAATTAATAAAAAGCACTAGGATTGCAACTTACTCCTAGGCGAGTGACTAATGGGGTCTACAATCGAGGATAACTTTTTGAATTGTGGTTGAATGACATAACCTCATGCTAATTTGCTCACCCAATACCTCTCGGTAATTTGGGTGATTTTTCCTGAATTGGCCTTTTCAAGCGCAATTGGTGTTTCAATAAATCAAATGAAATGGCTCAAGTCGAGTGTACCTATCTCTAGCATCCACCCTTTTACTAGGGCTATCAATCTCTTGAGCTCACCCCAATACTCTATTAGCCTAATTACCTAGACTTGGGTCATCTTTCTCAAGAGTAACCCTAGTCATGAAGGCATGAAATAGTGTTTGCAACCACTAAATATGAGAATTATGCATAAATTAGACTAAAAATCAAACACCCAGACACAAAATCATCCTAAAATGGAAGACTCATTAGTTACCCACACCGGGGTTGGGTCACAACCCTAGCTTAAGGATCTAGCTACTCATAATTGAAGAAGAAACTAAAATAGATGATGAATATGAACTAATAAATGTAAATTACAAGATAGAAATTGAAGAACTATTGTAAGAACTAGGCTAAAATTACTCAAAATAGTCAAAATCTACTATTCACGTGTTCCTCCTAACAGCTGATGCCCTAAAAATGAGAAAAAGATGTATTTATACTAGGCTGAAACTACTGGACAAAATTGCCCCTATGGAGATTTCGCTCCCAGCGTATTTCTGAGCGCTGCGGCGGATTGGCTTCCGCTGCAGTGGTCTTGGACCTTGAAGACTCTCTGATTATCCATTCCGCGCCCAGTTAAATACTGAAGCGCTGCAGCGGTGGCTAAAACGCGGCAGCGGAAAAGGGCCGCTAACCGCGAAATAATGAAACCCAGTCTGGCTGACTCTTTGAAGTTTAGCAAAATGCTACCAGCATAATATTGGACGTTGCAACGGTAGAGATACTGCTTCAGCGGAAAAATAGCGATGTTAGCGTTGGCAGTGCCTCAAAAAATCATATCTCTGAAGTTTTGCAGCGGGACAACGGTTGAAAATCCGCGGCAGGGAAGTGACAAACACTGCAGCGGAATAGTGAACGTTGCACCAGTTCTGCTGGGTACTGAGACAATGCAAGTTTTGCTCCTTTTTGAGTTATTTTAGATCAATATTCACAATTCAACTCAATTCGTGCAATTTGAACAACTTGCATCAAAATGTGGGACTATTTTTGTAACGACCCGGTCTGTCGTTACGTAAAACCTGCATTATAACTGTTGTTAGTGGCTTATTATATGTTGGTTATTCTATTATTAATGTGTTAGAGTTGATAGTCTTGAAATCGAAATTGTTAAATGAGAATTTAGTCACTTAGTCCTTAAGAACAGCCTTAAAAATGAGAAAAGTCAACTAAGAGTTGACTTATTGGTAAATGACCTCGGAATGCGGATTTTATGGCTCGGATAGCTTCGTTAGGTGATTTGGGACTTAGGAGTGTGTTCAGAATAATTTTGTGATGTCCGGTGTAGAATTAGGCTTGAATTGGTGAAAGTTAGTTTTTGGCGATTCCGGTCGGCAGTGGAAAATAGGCTATCGGGGTCGGAATGGAATTCCGACAGTTGGAACATGTTAGTAATGTCATTTTGGACTTGTCTGCAAAATTTCAGGTCAATCGGAGTTTATTTGTATAGTTTCGGCATCATTGGTGAATTTTAGAAATATCAAAGTTCTTAGGCTTGAATCCGATG
>ML268094.1:0-17947 GCA_005239495.1 Nicotiana undulata
GGGTAATAAGGGAGTTTTTCCAATTAAAGTGACATTATTCGGATTTGGGATTTATTATTATTTCAGATTCGCCACCCGAATTTTTGACGATGCTCCGGGACACTGTTTTGTTTTGAAAATCCCAAACCGAGTAATTTTGACTCTGTTTTGATTTGTCTGCGACCAGAAATCCGAGTAAGGAATTCTGTTAACCTGGGAGAAGGTGTTAGGCATTCCCGAATTCCGTGGTTCTAGCACGGTCGCTTATTATTATTTGGCCTAAATTATCTTATTGTTTTACGTGTTTCAACCCATTGTGCATTTAGCCTTTTAAATTTTAGCCGCTTTTGACATTTATGAATTTATCTTGAAAATAAGTCACGAGGACGTGCACTTGTCTGCTTTTGGACATATTACAATTACGCCACATGAAATACACCCGCAATTGCAACACGTGAGTTTAATATAGTTTGAAGTTGAAGTTAGGGACATGAGTTGTCGCACCCGAGTGTAGATTACGTAGTCAAGACTAATGACGGTTTTATAATGCCTATTTGAGGCGATATTCGATTATTCTTTTATTTTTTCCATTTTTGAATGAGTGTTTTAGTTTTAAAATCAATTAGGACGTTTATGGATTTATCTTGGACAAGTTACGATGGCGTACACTTGTTGTTTTTTAGCACATGGCAAACACGTCACATGAAATGCACCCGTGATTGCTACGTGTAATTTTATTATTGTTTGAAGTTTAGGGTCGGGGGCACGAGTTGCCACACCCGAGTGTAGATTATGGGTAGTCAAAAGTGCTTATTTGAAGCGATATTTAATTACTCTCTAGGTTTTGTATTTTTAGCCTAAAAAGTTATTTTTAGCCTAAGGATGTGTACAAAGTCGTCTAGAGTTAAGTTGGCTATCCTAAAGGATAAATATTTGGGCTATGTCCATGTTTTAGCCCGATTTATCATTCTAACCCTTTTGGCCAATCTTAATTTTGGCTATTTGTGCAACAGGAGGAAAGCTACTGATTCTTTAACAAATTCAATTCCCTCATGACATGCCAACAATCATGTGTCGAGCGTCACTAAGATCTTAATCAATTTTCATTTTTTCAGTTTGACAAAGGGGCAAAAATACATAAACAGAACACACGTCGCATATATATATGTACCTATGAGAATGTACAAACATACGAACACATTCTTAATCATTGAATTTGTTTTTGGTTTGTAACCTTGAATTACTTCATTTTATGGGAACTTTGCAAACAGAGGAAACGCAGCAAAAGTAAGGATTGGTTATGTATAGAACATGATTCATGACAGATTTACAAGGCAAACTTCAACATGTGGGTCACAAGAGACCCTCTTTTTCACAGATTTAGCCTCTATAACCTACAAACATGTTTGGAGTAAGCAATAAAGAGCTCTCAAACAAACAACTTCCTTTGTCCATTCAGATCTAAAGAAAAACTTCAAAGTACCAAAATATACCTACATCTATTAATTACAAGAATCAAATTTGAATGTAATTACAAACGTTTCATCTGGCCTTAATACAGAATGCTCAACAGTAAATAGCTTAATCGAAGTTACCAAGTCCTAGATATGATAATAATAATAAGGAAAATCTAAACCCAAGTCACAGGAACTCCTAAATGGGGTGCACAGACTTGATCCCGGATGTTTCCCTCGTTTCAAGATTTCAAATAATCTCTTACTTGCAAAAGTAGCTACAGAGATGATTTTGCAAGTCAATAGTTGTTTCTGACACATTTCATAGAGGCCCAAAACAGTTTCGAAGCTTCCCTTCTCTGGGTTAAAATCCTCACACAAAACAGCAAAAATTTATTTAAGACAAGGAAAAGAAAAAAGGAGATTATCAGCTACTTCAAAGATCAACAGAGCAAGTAGATAGTACCCTGGAAGGATTATAACTCATAACAACAATGTTAAGCATTATAACACAGAACATTATAAAAAATTTAGAGGAATAATTCTATGATACTGCACATCGACTGATAAACGAGACATCAAATAGATTTTGAAACTAACTGAAGCAGCAAATATCAAGGAAGAAAAACAAATAACAGTCCAAGGAACAAAATCTCACATTTTTATATAGATAATTTTAGATTGGGATTTACATACCTACAACAGCAAAATCAAGGGAGAAAACCAAATAAACTTCTTATTAGAACTTTGAGGGATGCCAGCAACAATATTCGAACAGCAACAGCAAGAATCCAAACCCAAAACCTCGAAGGTAAATACTTCACTCTCGAAATCAAGACCCCAGGGAAGAGAAAGAGAATCCAGAATCAAAGCAATACACTAACAGTTTTCTTTTTGTTGAAGGAAAGAAAACAGCCAGATTTTTTCTCTTTTTTTCTTTTCTACTGATTTTTGAAAGCTTTCGTTTATGAGCAGCAGCAGCTGCTGCTATGATTTTCTGTGTGTGTAAAGCTTTTTCAGAGGTAAAGTGTGTAAAAAAAGGTCCCCTCTAGGCTGAATATCCTAGTCTATATATAGGGAAATTTAGGGTAGCATCTTTAGAGGATATTCCTAATCCTATGAGGCTGAAATAGTACAGGTACAGCTGTCAAACCTTATCCTTTTGGACAACTATACCTTCTTCTAGAACATTCTATTAATTCCAGCCCTTATCCTCTTCTAGACTTACTGTGTTTACCCTTAAAAATCTGTTCTATGATTCTAGAAGTTTCTTGGGTTGTTACACCCAAGATTCTTCAATTGAAAGTCCTAATTTACCCTTTGAAGTTCCTGTAATTACCATTAGGTAACCAGGGTTACTTGCTTGGGTTTAGTTCTAATTGATTAACTCTAGTTAGCTTACTATTGTTAACTACTAGTTATCTTCAACTAGGACTAGGTTAATTAGTTTAGTTTCTTAGGCTCAGGTTAATTGATTTACTTCAGTTAATTAATCCTATATTAAACAAATTTTAGGGCTTAGTTCAATATTTAGGAGGTTGATAACCTAGATTGATTATATTAAACAAGATGTCTGATTAGGGCAACCTCGATGTTAGGATTAAACTAAATTGATTCATGACCCTGCACTTGTTCAGGATTAATTAATCTCCTAACTAATTGAGTAATTAATCAACTAAATCAATCATGAAACAATTAATCAGTGAGGCAGCCATGAACTAGTAAGGCTATAGACTCCTAATTTAACACTGATAAACGAATAAAAAACAAGTATTATATATTAGTAGCATGAATCAACGAAGACAGTTATCTAAGCCCTAGATTTTCATTCAACGAACCCTAGTTTCTAATCAATCAAAAACGACTTATCACAGATTTTAACAGTAGATAGTTATGAAGTAACGAAGAGGAGACAGAATTTATGCCTAATGGTATCAAACAATTAAGGCAGATTATAGAAAAAAAAGAGACAAAATAGAACTGCAATTCATGGTTTCATGTTTCATGGTTTCTTAGTCACATAATCACTCAAGGACCTGAGAACAATAGCTACACGAACAACAACAAACCAAGACGAAAACAGAGAGAAAAAGAAAGAAAAGAAGCTAACTAAATTGTAATAATCTAAAACAGTGATTAACACGAAAATTTGGTTTTAATAACATGTAAAACAGTAAATAAGGAAAGAAAATACCCGTTAAAGGGTTTGGCCGAAAACTGAGAGGTCGCCGGACCTTGGCCGGACTCCGGCGGGGTTTTGAAAATGACTCAAACCCACAGAAATCAATAGCCCTCATTGAGAGCTATCGATCCATGTAGGTTAGAGCCATTAGAGGTCTTCGAATCATCTTGTAGAAGAAAGCTAGGGTTTCGAGTTTTTCATATTTGAATTTGAAGGAAATCGAATGGGTTTTTGGGGAAACTAACAACGGGAGGTGGTTGAGGGAAGGACGAGGATCAACTGGTGAAAATTTGGAGTCGATTGGTGGAGCTCCGCCGCCGGTGGCGATTTCCGGTCGACAGAGGACGGCGGGGGGACGGTGGGGACGGTTGGTCTCTAAAGTGAGGATAGAGATGGAGAAAAGGGGAGGGGGTGTTAGACTTTGGGGAAATTAGGGGTAGGGGTAGGTGAAACAGTTATATAGTTTAGGGGTGTGGGGTTCGGAACCGTTGGATCGAGATGATCCAACGGCTGGGGGATGAGGGTGGTGAAACGAGGTCGTTTGGGATAGTGTATGGGGCCGGACGGGTTGGTGATTTGGGTTGGGTGTAATGGATTCTTGTAGAGACTCGATTGGGCCTGGGTACTTCTTGGCCCAGGTCCGATTTTAGGCTTAATTTGCCTATATTAATCTAATTAATTAACTCTTAATTAAATCAACACTTAATAGAAAAGTGTAGTAATTAATTCTAACTTAATTTGTCTATTTATAAATTAATTAACTTTAATACTCCTAATTAAATCCATAAAAATGATTAATTTGAGCAATTAGTTATCAAAACCACATTACATCAAATAATCATTATCCGCTTTGTTATTTAGTTCAATTAATATACAAATAATAAATTTATAATTCCTTGATAATAGTGATGCACCTATTATGTAACCTTAATAATTTTAAAAATGAATTATGATTATGTAATGCAAAAACAATTCACAAATAACACTAAAATTCGACAAACTTTAGTAAAATTAATTTATTTTATTAAATTTTGTAGGAGTGTATGGTAGGTGAAAAATCACGCGCTCACAGCTGCCCCTCTTTGTTCGGAAACACGAAGAGTTTCCGGGCAAAGACAAAGTGAGCAACCATAAATGACTTCACCCATTCATATGTTCCATTGTGAAGCGTTTTTGAAAAGTTTGACCGAACCCCGCTTCAAAGGTTGTCTACATATCCTTGTCTATAAAGGAATCAGGTCAGTGTAGTTTTGGATGTTTTGGTAGCTGGGACTACCGAGTAACTGTGGTTTCACTGCTGTTACTGCTGCTGATCTCCTTATTACACCAAAGTAACAAGACAAAAGACTAACTAAACCTACCAGCCGCTAGTTACAAGATTCCTATCTAAGACTTGGTCTTTATTCTTGATCTTTTGCTTACTCTGACCTGGATCTTGATGCTTGTTAGCTGCAGGTGCTGGTTTTGTCTTATCGTTCCTCGGATCAAGGCAGGATATACTGGACGGATGACATCGACCTCGTCCTGAATAGTCCATGTCTTCCCCGTTTCCTGCACTTTTGGATTCAATCTTCTCTTTCCCCTTTTTGTTTTATTTTTTTGGATCGAAACTTCTTATTTTGGTCATCTCGAGTTCCAATGTCCTAGAAATGTAATCTGCACAAAAATCAAAACAAACGAACGGAATTTTCTGCCCCAATTTTTTACTAGGAATATTTTGTGAGTTATTGTAAGGAAATCTACACTATCTTGTTATTAAAAGCGATGAAAAGCTGGGAGCAGTGCACCCGGAGTTATTGCAGACTAGGGAGTGTATACCCTATATCTCAAATCAAGATCAACTAGGGGTTGGAGACCCTATGTTGCAAAATGAAATCAGCTAGGGATTGTATACGCTATGCTGGAAAATGGAAGGCATCAATCAGGGAGTGTATACCCTTAATTGGAAAAGAAAAGCATCAATTAGGGAGTTTATACCCTTAATTGGAAAACTAAAACATCAATTAGGGAGTGTATACCCTTAATCGGCATCGACTAGGAAGCGTGTGCACCCATGTCGGGAAAAGAAAATCAATAAGGGAGTGTATACCCTTAATTGGAAAAGAAAAGCATCAATTAGGGAATGTATACCCTTAATTGGAAAAGAAAAGCATCAATTAAGGAATGTATACCCTTAATTGGAAAAGAAAATATCAATTAGGGAATGTATACCCTTAATTGGAAAAGCAGAACATCAATTAGGGAATGTATACCCTTAATTGGCATCGACTAGGGAGCGTGTGCACCCATGTCAGGAAAAGAAAATCAATTAGGGAATGTATACCCTTAATCGGGAAAGAAAACATCAATTAGGGAGTGTATACCCTTAATTGGAAAAGTAAAACATCAATTAGGGAGTGTATACCCTTAATTGGCATCGTAAAACATCAATTACGGAATGTATACCCTTAATTGGCATCGACTAGGGAGCGTGTGCACCCATGTCGGGAGAAGAAAATCAATTAGGGAATGTATACCCTTAATTGGAAAATGAAAACATCAATTAGGGAATGTATACCCTTAATTGGAAAAGAAAACATCAATTAGGAAATGTATACCCTTAATTGGAAAAGCAAACATCAATTAGGGAATGTATACCCTTAATTGGAATAGGGAGTGTATACCCTTAATTGGAAAAGTAAAACATCAATTAGGGAGTGTATACCCTTAATTGGAAAAGTAAAACATCAATTAGGGAGTGTATACCCTTAATTGGCATCGACTAGAGAGCGTGTGCACCCATGTCGGGAAAAGAAAATAAATTAGGGAATGTATACCCTTAATTGGAAAAGCAGAGCTAGGGTTTGGAGACCCTATACCACTTCAGGTTTGAGCTATTTTCAACATTTTTTTTTGAATAAATGCGGGAAAGGACTTTGGAGAAAACTTCCTTTTTTGGAGTTGTTGCTGCAGAGCTGCTTCTAGCTCTTGCGCCTTTTCTTTTGGTTACACTTACATTTTGCAAGGTTGTTTTGAGTTACACCTGTTTCCTTCAAACAAAGAACAATTTGTTAGTTTGAAACGGTGGTTGGTTTTGCGGCCTTGATTTTCAACAGCTTGCTCACAGTTCTTGTGACGAAAATCTCGACCAGTTGCTTGCTTGCTGGGGATTGGGTTTCATCTCTGATCCTGGGGACCTTGGCTTTCCATATTTTAACATGGTGCTCGGTCACGTGAGTCCCAACATTTGTCTTTATTTTTCCTCTGTAGGCCTTTCACTTGCTTTTTTTTTGGATTTCCAGAGCATCGGGGAAGTTTCGGCCCCCTTAAAATTTGCTACAACGGTTAGTCGCGGGACTTAACCTTTCCAACTTTGCTTCGCCTTCATCGGCCAACTTTAAACTTTAAAGTATTTGGAGCACTTCTGCTTTTCAAACTTGGCCGAGAGGGTTAGCTACATGGGACTTATCCGTTCACTTCAATCACCTTTATAGTCATTTCAATTTGATTTCCTCCTTCCAAGAGTTTTACGTTTTAAACATCGGTTGTTGCGGCTAGTCGGAATCAACTCGATGCTCCTGATGAGTCTCGGTGCCCTTTGCATGTTGGCTCGCGTTAAACGAGAACCCTATAAATCAGTTTTGCCATCCTTTCTTTGCCTCGCTTTATAAACAGAATCAGACTGAAAGGGATTGAAAGAGAATAACAAAGAAATGGAGATAATGAGTTTTGACAAGAAATATCCCATTCGGGGAAGAGAAGAAAGGACTTATCTGGAGAGTACGTGGCCTTTGATGAACATGACATGTGTCTTGGACTGGATGCCTGATCTATATAGACCATCTGACTCTCAGAAATTCGTCATAACTTTTAACTCGAGGTTGAGAAACCTCGTGTCGTGACCATGTCGATATCAGTGACCAATCATCCTCTTTTCGATTAGTAGTGCCCTTTTCGGGTTTTCACCAACTAACCTCTCTCATTTCTCTTCTCGCCATCGCCCTGTAGTGCTCTTTGTGAGTTTTCACTGACAAGACTCTCTCATTTTTAGTTTCCCTGCTCGCCATCGCCTTATGGTGCCCGTGCGGGTTTTCATCGATAAGACTCTCTCAGTTTAATTTCTCTCATTGCTCGTATCAGCTCCAGATAGATGTATCCTCCCACTTTGGCTTTTCTTCAACGATCGATCGGAGGGACTTGGACAGGATTTGGGGTAAAAAGAGTTTGAATTGAATTACAACTTTGGAACTTTTTAGGCGAATCATTGCCAAATCTTAACACTTGCCCCAGCTTAAACTCTTGGGGGAATGTGGGTTTTTATTTTGGCGTGACTGAACCCCAGGGAGAGGCTGCCTACGTATCCTTTCGGAATCAAGTCAGACGTAGTTCAGGAAATTTCGTTTTTGTTTGATTGATTTTTTTTTGTTTTTCTTTTGATTTTTCTTCTTTTTCTTTTTTTTTTTCTTCTTTTTCTTTTTTTTTAAGTTCCAAAGAGGGTAGTCAAGGAAGAGTAACTGGCTCAAAGGGTTTACAAAAATGATAGTGTTTGGGGTAGCATATATGAAACCCTTCGTCATTTCGATCATGAGTATCATCATCACGAAAAAGGTCAAACATAATACCTTTTGACGGCATCTGTATTGACAGCCGTTTCGGTGTCATTTCCTTCGATGTACCCCAAGTATAATGCTCCCTTTGGCAGCAATTTCCTTATGATGTAGGGACCTTTCCAATTTGGGGCGAATTTTCCTTTCGCCTCTTCATGGTGTGGGAGGATACGTCTTAAAACAAGTTTCCCTACTTCAAAGTTCCTAAGCCGCACTTTCTTGTTGTAGGCGCGGGCCATTCTTTGTTGGTACAACTGCCCGTGGCAAACTGCGGCCATCCTTTTCTCATCAATCAGAGTTAATTGTTCCAATCGGGTTTTGACCCATTCATCATCCTCAATTTCTGCTTCCACAATAATCCGAAGGGAGGGAATTTTGACTTATGTGGGTATTACGACTTCAGTGCCATAAATCAATAGATAAGGAGTAGTTTCGATCGATGTGCGCATCGTAGTGCGATATCCCAATAATGCAAAGGGCAATTTCTCGTGCCATTGCCTGGAAGTTTGGATCATTTTCCTGAGAATGTTCTTGATATTTTTGTTTGCTGCTTCAACGGCACCATTGGCTTTGGGCCGTAAGGGGTGGAGTTGCGGTGTGTGATTTGGAACTGTTCACATACCTACCTCATCAAGTTACTATTTAGATTTGCGGCATTGTCAGTAATGATAGTTTTTGGGATACCAAAACGATAGATGATATTAGAATGCATGAAATCCACCACTGCTTTCTTAGTGACAGCTTTGAATGTGACCGCCTCGACCCATTTTGTGAAATAGTCGATAGCGACCAAGATAAATATGTGCCCGTTTGAGGCCTTTGGGTCGATTGGCCCGATGACATCCATTCCCCAGGCAACAAACGGCCAGGGTGCTGACATGGGATGCAGTTCTGATGGTGGTGCATGGATCAAATCGCCATGTATTTGACACTTGTGGCATTTTCGGACGAAGGTGAAGCAATCTTTCTCTATGGTCATCCAATAATACCCGGCCCGCAAGTTTTTCTTTGCGAGGACGTACCCGTTCATGTGGGGACCGCATACTCCTGAATGCACCTCGTTCATGATCTTTTCGGCTTCCTTGGTATCTACACACCTTAATAGATTCAGATCGGGAGTCCTCTTATACAGTACTTCCCCACTTAGGAAGAAACTGCTGGCGAGTCTCCGGATGGTTCTCTTTTGGTCCCCATTGTCCTGCTCTGGATATTCTTTTGTTTTCAAGAATCTTTTGATATCGTGATACCATGGTGGGATATCGGGCTCTACTTCGACCGTGTTGCAATAACCATGTCTTTCCTTGATTTGAATTTCCAACGGGTCAATGTGAACATTACCCGGATATGGCAGCATTGCAGCTAGGGTAGCCAGCGCATCGGCTAACTCGTTGTGGCATCGAGAAATATATCTGAACTCGACAACTTTGAATCGTTTGCTAAGATCTTCCACATGTTGTCTGTATGGAAGGAGCTTAACATCTCGAGTTTCCCATTCTCCCTGAGCCTGTTTGATGATCAGATCAGAATCTCCCATGATCAATAACTCTTATACATCCATGTCAATGGCCATGTTCATGCCCATTATACAAGCTTCATATTTGGCAGTATTGTTTGTATAGAAGAAACGGAGACGGGCTGTGGCCGGATAGTGCTGTCCCGTGGGCGAAATCAAGATTGCCCCAATCCCAACACCTTTTGCATTTACAACTCCATCAAAGAACATTTTCCAAGTGCTGGAGTCCTCAGAAGTTATCTCGACTGAGTTTACCTCCTTGTCTGGGAAGTAAGTACTTAGAGGTTGGTAGTCGTCATCGACAGGATTTTCTGCCAAGTGATCTGCCAAGGCCTGGGCTTTCATTGTCGTGCAAGTGACATAGACTATGTCGAATTCGGTGAGCAAAATCTGTCACTTTGCTAGTCTCCCGGTGGGCATTGGCTTTTGGAATATGTATTTCAATGGAACCAGCCTAGTGATGAGGTAGGTGGTATAAGCCAACAAATAGTGCTGGAGCTTTTGAGCGACCCAAGTTAGAGCGCAGCAAGTTCCTTCCAACAGCGTATACTTGGATTCGTAGCTCGTGAACTTCTTGGTCAAGTAATATATGGCCTGTTCTTTCTTCCCGGTTGCGTCATGTTGCCCGAGAACGCACCTGAAGGAACTTTCTAATACCGTCAGGTATAAGAACAAAGGTCTTCCTGGTTCTGGTGGGACTAACACTGCGGGTTCGACAAATATTCTTTGATCTTATCGAAAGCGTCCTGGAATTCGTCTGTCCATTTGATGGATGCATCTTTCTTCAACAGCTTGAATATAGGCTCACATGTGGATGTCAACTGAGCGATGAACCTGCTGATGTAATTCAACCTACCCAGCAGACTCATGACCTCCTTCTTGGTTCTTGGAGGTGGGAGATCCCGAATAGATTTTATCTTTGTCGGGTCCAGCTCGATTCCCCATCGACTGACTATAAACCCCAGTAATTTCCCAGATGGAACTCCGAAGGCACACTTGGTTGGGTTTAATTTCAGGTCATACTTACGCATGCGTTTGAAGAATTTCCTCAAATGCTGGACATGGTCATCTTGCGTCCTGGATTTAATAATAACATCATCCACGTATACCTCAATCTCCTGATGCATCATGTCATGGAAAATGGCGGTCATGGCCCTCATATATGTTGCCCCAGCGTTCTTTAGACCGAACAGCATGACTAGGTAACAATAGGTGCCCCAGGGTGTAGTGAAGGCTGTCTTTTCTGCATCTTCTTCATCCATCAATACCTGGTGATATCCAGCATAGCAATCCACGAAAGATTGTACCTCATGTTTGGCACAATTGTCAACCAGGATATGTATGTTTGGCAGTGGAAAGTTATCTTTGGGGCTCGCTTTATTCAATCTCGGTAGTCGACACATACTCTGACCTTTCCGTCCTTTTTAGGTACTGGAACCACATTGGCCAGCCAGGTTGTGTATTGGACCACTCGGATCACTCCAGCTTTTAATTGTTTAGTGACCTCTTCTTTGATTTTTTCACTCATGTCTGTTTTGAATTTCCTTTGCTTTTGTTGGACAGGGGGATAACCAGGGTAGGTCGGCAATTTGTGTACCACTAAATCAACACTTAGTCCGGGCATGTCGTCATAGGACCAAGCAAACACGTCTTTGAATTACAGTAGAAGTTGAATCAAAACGTCCTTAATTCTTTCATCAGTGTGGACGCTTATCATGGTTTCTCGAACCTCTTCTGCATTACCCAAGTTGACGGGTTTTGTTTCATTTAAGTTTGTCCTAGGCTTATTCTCGAATTTTTCTAATTCTCGGTTTATTTCCCTAAAAGCCTCTTCTTCATCATATTTCGGTTCTTGATTTACTATTCCGAGGTTAGACAGCGTATTAAGATCAGAGCATGAAGTCCGCAAGCATGTCATGTTATTTAAGGCCGCATTATTACGACTAAAAATAAGCAAAATCAGAAAGAATAATAGACGTTGAAATTTTGATTTCATTTCATTGAATTTGAACATAGGAGGGTTTACATCGGAATTCAAAAAGGCGATAAATTAAAAACACTTGAGTTACACCCTGAAATAACTCATAGTGCAGGAAAGATGGCAATACTGAACTATCGGGGCTCCCGCTTGACGGGGAATGGAGTAGCCTTCCAGTTCTGCAACTTGGCGTTTGGGACCATATATTGCACCTCAGCGGTGCTTGAGCCTTCCCCCTGCTGAACCATGTTAGTTTCATATAGCATCTGCTTCATGGCCTCGCAGATTTCTTCAATTTCTCTGGTCGTAAAGGCCTCTTCTTCTTCTTCAACATATTGTGGTTCGATGAAGGTTTCAGTAATGTGTGGCACCGGCTGAGGCAAGTCCCACCCATCTTTATTTCGAGTGTTGGCCCATTCCACATCGGCTTTTGTAGCCTGGAAACCTATGTCGAAGAATTTTTCAGCGACAAGTAGAGAGATCGGTTCAGTGATACCCTGTAAGGACACCCCAAGCCCCTTTCCGGGTTTGTATCCATGTCTAATCATGTCGGTAGAGACCATGATTGACGCATTTGATAGACAAGGCTGCGGGCACGGAGTACCTTCTTCGTGCTGATCGGCAAGCACAATTTCAAACGCCTGATAGACAATATGCTCACTTCCTTCTCTAGCTTCAATACAGGGGACCGAGGGGTCTCTCTATATTGACTGCACGTCCTCCCCATGGACCACTATCTCTTGATTTTCATGCTCAAACTTGACCATCTGGTGGAGGGTAGATGGCACTGCCCCGGCAGCGTGAATCCATGGTCTTCCTAGTAGGAAGTTATATGAGGCATCCATATCCAAGATTTGGAAGGTTACCGTAAAATCCACAGGGCCGATTGTCATGACTATGTCTATTTCGCCGATGGTGTCCTTTTTGATACCGTCAAAATCGCGGACACAGACGTTATTTGGCCTGATTCTCTCGGTGCCGATTCTCATTCCCTGTAGTGTTGATAAAGGGAAAATATCTACCCCGGAACCTCCATCAAGCATAACTCTCTTCACATAATATCCCTCACTTTTAACTATTAAGTGTAAGGCTTTGTTGTGAGCGACTCCCTCGGGAGGTAGATCATTCCGGCTGAAAGAAATTTTGTTTACTTCAAAGAAGCGCTCGGCCATTCTTTCAAATTGTTTGACTGAGGTCTCCGCCGGCACATACGCTTCATTCAGCATTTTCAAGAGTATTTTCTGATGCTCTTTTGAGCCCATCAACAGAGATAGGAGTGAGACTTGGTCAGGAGTTTTCCTGAGTTCTTCAATTGTGGCGTATTCAGTCATGTTCATTTTCTTAAAGAACTCTTCAGCCTCTTCGGCGGTGATAGGTTTTTTAAGAGGGAAGCGTTTGTGCTTGTTTTTGGGTAGCTCTTTCAGATTGAGATATCCTTTAGAGGAGTTTGCTTCAATTTCTTTCCCTGTGATCTCTTTTCCTTTGTATGCTACCACCGTTTTATTATAATTCCAAGGGACGACAGTATTATCCTTCACGGGAGTTTGCAACGCGCGGCTAATAACCACAGGCTCATTCAGCCTTGGTGAAATTATTTTCCCCCGCGCCACATACATCCTCTTTGGCACGTACATTTTGGGGTTGTTGATCATTGCCTTATTGAATTGCAATCTTCTGGGAGGACTTAAGACGCATTGTTCCTTCCTGGGAGCCCTAGGGACGTAAAGAACAGCGTCTTTAGAGGATCCCATCTTTGTCTCGGCTTCAGCCTTCCCCGTGGCTTGAGGAACGGGGTTACTCTTCTTCATTTCCTTGACTGGCTTGGGTGCCGCCTTGGGCTTTTTCTCTGTATCTGCGATGGCAATGATAGCTTTTAAATCTGGATCAAAATCTTGGTCCTCGCAAATCATGCCGATAATGGGCCCATTATTGTGGGTGGGCAATGGATTGTTCGTCACATTGGGAGCTTCTTCGTCCCTTAACACCACTTATTTTTTGTTCTATAAGGTTTTCCACAGCTCGTTTGAGGGTCCAGTACTCCTCTGTGTCGTGACCCTCCGCTCCGGAATGGTAGGCACAATTGGTTCCCGGCTTATATGATGTTGATGTTGGATTTTGCATGGTCGGAGGTACGGGTTGCAGAAGTCCCATCTGGACTAACTTTGGGAAAATGCTCGAGTATGGATCACCGATAGGAGTGAAGTTAGGTCTTCTTGGTGGTTCACGGGGGTAGGTATTGTAAAGACCCGTAAAAAATCTTGCTTAAAATAATGCCCGAATAAGTCCCCGAGTGGTTAACTCTGTGGAAATTCTTAAAACGGACCTTAATTTTGTAAAAATACCCCGGATTTGAAAGAACTTAATTTTTTCAGAAATTGGGGGTTATGCGACGCACTATGCGATCGCATAACGTGTATGCGGACCGCATGGTCGCATACCCGGGCAGAATGTTTTCAAAATTTGGCCCACCTGGGGGCCATTGTGCGGACCGCATTTCATGACCGCATATTCGAGACGGTCTTTTAATTTTCTAAATTTTTATACCCGACCCCAGTTTCATTTAACCCCTACCCCCTTTCATTTTAACAAGTTTTCTGAACAAATAGAGAGAAGGAAAGGAAAGTTCTTGAGAAAGGAAGTGATCCTTCCATCAAAGTGAATTTCAAGGTCTCTCAGGCCTGGCAATTCGAGTAATCCCCTTCTTCCCCATTCTAGCAGGTAAGGGTTCCCAACCCCTTTTCTTTTTTTCATTAATTTTTTGATTTTTTAAACAAAGGGAGGGTTGGCCTGGATTGATTCTTAGAAATATTAGCTAAGACCTTGCATGCATGTTTAATAATGGTGCTAATCTAGTAAGAGGGAGTGGGTTGGGGAAAACTTCACAAAGATAGGGTTGGTAATCTAATGGGTTCACATAGTGCTTGACAAAATGCTTGAGAGAGTCCGAATTGCATGCATGACTTCAAATTCTGAGTTGAATATGTCTAATTGTGAACTAGATTGACGTTACTAGCCGGTTCAGTGGTTGTGGGTTAAAGTTGAAAAGGGAAACTCGACTCCAGGTATGTATGGCTAACTTTAATCTTTGTAAAATCACTTGTGGTGTTTGAGAATGCGGTACGTGTATTGTTATAATATGTCCAACTGGTTGTCTGAATTATGTGATGCGTGAAGTGTAATACTTGTCTGTCTTTAGTTGACCACCACACTACCACGTTATGAAAAATGGTGCTAAAAGGATAATAAATCCAAGAGTATGAGTGTATATGCTAAAGGCTATGTAAAGAAGCTGTATTCTTATTGCTGAAATCTTCTGTGATTGAGCTGTGAATTTTCATCGTTGGTATGAGATGTAATTGTCAGGTGGGATCGGGTTGCGCCACAACAGGGGAGATAAGGGTGATATGTAAGAAGTGATAAGGGTGTGATTGTAATTGTCAGGTGGGATCGGGTTGCGCCACAACAGGGGAGATAAGGGTGATATGTAAGAAGTGATAAGGGTGTGATTGTAATTGTCAGGTGGGATCGGGATGCGCGCTGCAACAATTGTCAGGTGGGATCGGGTTGCACGCCGCAACAGGAGGAATAATGGTGAGATATGAGGAGGGACAAGGATGGAATTGAAATTGTGATTTTGATAAAGTGAAAATTGTGGAACTTCCATTGTATATCTTTCTATGTCTTGTGCAGTAATTGTGTGACTCTCTGTCTGTCTCTTGCCTGTGCATTATTGAGTTTACTTAGAGTAAAGTTTGTTCATGCATACCAGTACAATTCAAATGTACTGACGTCCCTTTTGCCGGGGGCGCTACATTCTTGTGATGATTGTAGGTGGTTCTATAGCAGGTACTTCAGCACACCGACAGTAGTGCCTCCTCTTCGTCCTATCAGCGGTTTTGGTGAGCCCCTCTTCTCTCGGGGCCCAGTGTGGTTCATGCCACCTTTCCTACCGGATTCTTATTTTGGTACTTGTGTAAGGTATAGCCGAAGCCTTGTTACCAGCAAGTATTGTATAACTCCATCGTACTCTTAGAGGCTCAGTAGACAAGAATTGTGGGTTATGTACTTATGTATTTTGGGCGGTATGACTTGTAGACCACGTAAAGTAGATTGTGTGTTCTGTATATTTGTAAGTACTGTATCACTTGTTGGAAATGACAGACTTCTATGGCTTAATTTCAGATTGTAAGAATGCGTCTTAATTATAATTAAATGATGCACATCGGAATCTTCGGGGTAATACGTGGGAGGGAAAAAGGGAATCCAGGTCCGCTTGACTGGGACTACCCGGTCGAGTGTCGGTCGTGTCCCTTGGTTTTGGGGCGTGACAAACTTGGTATTAGAGCCTAAGGTTTCAAAAGAGTCATAGGATGTCTCGGATCCGTGTGTAGTAGAGCCCTTCTTATCGGTGTGTTGTCGACCACATTGATAATTAGGGGGCTACACGGACATTTAGGAAATTACTCTTTTCATTGTTATTCTATATCGTGCGGTGAAGTGGAGAGTGAAAATGTCCTTGTCTAATTCGTGCTTTGTTCCGAAATTGTTTCAGCAATGGCACCAAAGAAGAGAGCTCGACTCGGCCTTGCGGCCAATGCCACCCCAAGTGGGACTGTGAATCATGTACCTGGTAGTGCGGGTGAGTGTGAATCCCCGGCCTTGAATTTACCGGACCCTTCTAACCCGGATTAAAGCATGCTTGTTCCTGCGGCGGCGGAGGGTGCTACAACCCCTCCCGCTGACATTCCTGATCCCTTTACGGTTCCAGCTTCCGGTCCCGGTACGTCCGAGGGGGACCTCAGAGGAGCTATCCATGTGTTAACTCAATTGGTGGCCGCTCAGGCCCAAAGATCTCATGCTACCCCTGCGTCCTCCAACGGACAGGGAGATTCCGCCGGCTCTAGAGTTAACCAGTTTCTGCAGTTGGCCCCTCAAGAGTTCTCAGGTATGGATCCAGAGGCCGATCCACAGGATTTTCTTGATGATATGTGCAAGACCCTTCGGGTGATGAAGGCTACAGGGACAGAGGGGGTTGAGTTAGCTTCGTACAGGCTGAGGGGAGCNATTGGAGATCAAGATCCGACAGCAGGAGGCCCCATCAGTCAGGTCATTCCGGAGGAAGGTATCAGCAACAGGGGAGGGATTTGTGCCCTCAGTGCGGAGGGTTCCATACTGAGGCCTGTTATCTGCATCGCCCGTTATGCTTCAGGTGTGGGGTGAGGGGTCATCTTCAGCAGGACTGCCGTGCGCCCAACCAGGGCATGGGTAGGGGGTTTGACCAGTCATCCGATTCTTCAGCCGCCACATCTTCAGTGCGTCCTCTAGCTTCAGCAGAGCATGGTGTAATTAGGGGTGGGGCTCGTGGTATAGGCGGACCCAGCCGATTCTATGCTTTGAGTGGTCTCCAGAACGCGGAGGCTTCTCCAGATGTTGTCACAGGTATTCTGAATGTTCAAGCACTTGATTGATATGCTCTTATTGATCCGAGATCCTCTTTGTCCTATGTTACCCCGTTTATTGCTTCAAGTTTTGGGATAAAACCCGAGTGGCTTCATGAGTCGTTCTCTGTATCAACTCCGGTTGGTGATTCTATCACAGCAGCGCGAGTCTATAAGAATTTTGTTGTCACAGTATGTGGTCGCGTTACCACGGCCGATATTATTGAGCTGGAGATGATATATTTTGATATTATTATGGGAATGGACTGGCTTAATTCGTGCTTTGCCAAGATCGACTGCCGAACGAGAGTCATGAGACTCGAATTTGCTAATGAGCCGGTTATTAAGTGGAAGGGGAATGGTGTGGTGCCGAAAGGTAGGTTTATCTCCTGCCTTAAGGCCTCGAAGATGATTAAGAAAGGGTGTATCTATCATTTGGTCCAGGTCGCGGACACCGCTTCAGAAGTGTCGGCTCCCGAGTCCGTGCCAGTCGTGAATGAGTTTCTTGAAGTATTTCCGGACGAGCTTCCAGGGGTTCCACCAGATAGAGAGGTTGATTTTGGGATTGATGTACTACCAGATACGCAGCCAATATCTATCCCACCATACAGAATGGCGCCAGTAGAATTAAGGGAGTTAAAGGAGCAGTTGAAGGATTTATTAGATAAGGGGTTCATTCGGCCGAGTGTGTCGCCGTGGGGTGCTCCGGTTCTTTTTGTTAGAAAGAAGGATGGGTCGCTTCGTATGTGTATCAATTATCGACAGCTCAATAAGGTCACTATCAAAAACAAGTATCCATTGCCTCGAATAGATGATT
>ML268096.1:0-26445 GCA_005239495.1 Nicotiana undulata
GCTAGCCTAATTCCACGATAGGCGCCATCACGACCTGTTAGGATTTGGGGTCGTGACAAATTGTCTTTTCAAAAGGCTTTTAACAAAAAAACGAGTACGGGTGCAAACATAAAAACAAAGCGGCTACAGGTTAAAAAGGGGCACCCAAATAGGGCGCCCCGTGCAGTGCATTTGGGCCACTTTGGATGTCCAAATTGTTGGTGGGCCTTTCAATCCAAATTCCCAATAAATTCTGAAGTATTTATATGAAAAAATGACACCTGATGTCAACTCATAAGAGGAATTGGCAATTTTTTAGTCTTATATTAGTTTTTGGCAAAGGAAGTCCCAAATAATTGGCATTATATAGCCAAATCTTAAAAATTCTATTTTATTATTTATTTTCCTCACTGTTTGTTGCCCCTTTCTATTGTTCGCTGGTCCTCCTCCCCTTTTTTGTTCGTTGTCTCCCTCCCTCCCTCCCCTTGTTTGTTGCTTTCCTCCTCCTTTCGTCTGTTGCTCTGCTACCCTCCCCCCTTCATGGTTCGTTGTGCTATATGGAATTGGATTCAAAATGAAATTCAAATGGTGGATTGACTCTCATGGTTTAGAAAAAATTCTTAAAAATTATGCAAAAATATTAGTGGAATGAAAAGGTAAGGTTTATCTCACAAAAGAGAAAATCAGAAGCAAAAAGTAATAAAAAAGAAATATATTTCAACTTTGTTTTTTTTTTTTTTTGGTTGGATTGAACAAGCGGATGTGATTGAAATTGGTTGAAAATACCTAAATTAAGCTATATACAAAATTTGAGAAAGATTAGAAGTGAATTAGACTGGTTTCAGGTAAAAAAATCAGACCTAAAAATCCAAATGCGACATGTGTAAATCACGTTGTATATCGTGTACACCAGTGTATATCCAGAGAGGTTTTTAAGGACATCTGTGTATATCAGTTTATATATCGTGTATACAACATAATTGTTTTTATGAACGCTTGTGTATATCATATTGTATATCGTATATATAACACAAACTTTCATGGATTTGCACAGCTACACATGATGTACATGAGATATCATTGATGTACATAGAGATATACACGAGATACAGTAGTGGATACACGTGTGGAGTCGTCTTGAACTTGAGTTTTCAATCTAAAATGTGTTATACAAAAATAAAATTTTAATATATTTTGTCGATATACACGTTATTAATATGTTATACACGATGATATATAAATAATATATCTAATTCTCATTTTGTATATGATTATATCTCAAGAAAATATATTAGTGTATATCCACAAGAAACCATGTGTTATACACTGAAATATACAAAGAAAAAAAAAATGTTATTTACATTTTGATATACAAGAAAAAATTTATATACATTTTTATATACACTAACAATAAAATAAACTTGTAATATATATTCGGTATACACATTACTTGATGTGTTAGACACTGTGATATATAAATAATACAATTATTTTTGTTATGATATACATTGATATAAAGATAAAAATTAATTTTAAATAATTCTATTTATCATTTTATATTTTAGATAATAAAGAAGGAAAATAAAAATTTAATATATATTTTTATATCTAAAAAAGAAGAAAAATAAAGTTGTGATATACATTTTGATATACATCTTATGATATACATTTATGGGCTATTTGGTGCCAATATCTATATAACTAGGGCTATTTTCTGCCAATTGTGTGAGTACATTGTCACACCATGACAAAACCCCTATTTATATCGTAAGCCCAATTTATTCATAATTAGGCGGATGTGACACCAATGTTAGGATCGGGAAGCCGGGTAGTGCGGTGACAATAACAAAGTCAATAATGCAAGTTGATAATAATGGCAATTAAAGCATATAAAGGAGGCACAAATTTAACGTGGTTCGGTGAAAGTGACCTACGTCCACAAGCGGAGAGGAGCAAATTCACTATACAAATAGAGTACAAAGTTAGAGTAAATACTCTAATTAATCCCAAATAACCCCGAGAGAATAATCTTACATGATCACTCTTAAGAAAGGGATCACACAAGTGTATTCCAATACTCCCGCTTACAAAATACTCTCAATACAGGAGGAAAGAAAGGCAAGAGAATAAAGGCTCTTGAACTGTTGGTGTGTTTAGAAAAGGAGAGCATCAACAGTATTTATGGGAGAAATTGAACTAAGTCTTGCAAGTTCACAAAGGCAAGTTGGAAACTTGCAAGAGATATCCACCACTTATCCAAACTTGGTGGCCGAGAATAAATCTCTGCTAAGCACATATTTCTTATAGGCACATGCCTGTTTTCCAACTAACAATGAGTTGGATTTTACAATAAAGAAACAATCATCCTTTTCTTATAAAGCCAATTAGGCCATATTACAAATCTCACCTTGACCTAATTTTGGCAAATATATTAAACTCGTTCCACCTTATCCGCAAAAGCCCCAATAGGCCAAATCATTATGCATAAATGCCACTCAAGTTCACGCAAAGCTTGAACTTGACAACTGGAAAAGGCTTCGTAAACATGTCAGCGGGATTGTCTTTCGTGTTGATCTTCTGAGTAGAGACTTTTCCTTCAGCAATGGTTTCTCGGATGAAGTAATATTTGATATCAATGTGCTTCGTCCTCTCATGATATATCTAGTCTTTATTCAAGTGAATGGCATTTTGACTATCACATAAAATAATAATATCGCTTTGGTGTAAACAGAATTCAGCAAAGAGACCCTTTAACCATAAGGCTTCTTTCCAATTGATAGCGCAACCACTAGTGCAAAAAACGTAGCATGTCGGTGATCTTATTTTGTCAAGATCACCTGCATAACCGGAGTCTACAAAACCAACCAAAGTATTAATATTTCTACCGAACTCCAAATATGCAAGTATCTGAAAATCCATTTCACAGCCTGCCAATGTGATTTACCAAGGCAAGCCATGTATCAGCTCACCACACTTACTGTCTACGAAGTATCTGGACGTGTGCACACCATTGCATACATAATACTGTCGACTGCACTGGAATAAGGTATATGTGCCATATACCTCTCTTCTTCCTGACTGCGGTAACTGAGCAACTGATAACTTAAAATGAGCAGCAAGAGGAGTACTTATTGGTTTAGAATCTTTCATGTCAAACTTCTCTAAGACTTTCTCCAAGTACTTCTTCTGGGTCAAGAATAACCTTTTGGCTCCACGATCTTTTTTGATCTCTATGCCAATGATTTTCTTAGTTGCTACCAAATCTTTCTTCTCAAATTCACTTATCAGCTAACTTTTCAAATTGTGAATTTCTGTTAGATCCTTAGCAGCAATGAGCATGCCATCAACATATAGTAATAAGTACAAATGAATCATCATTTAACTTCCGGAAGCAAACACAACTATCATACATGCTCCTTGAATAACCATGACCCAACATAAAGGAATCAAACCTTTTGTACCATTATCTTGGAGACTACTTTAATCTGTATAAAGATTTCTTCAACAAGCAAATATGATCTTATTTTCCTTCAATTTCAAATCCTTCGGGTTGATGCATGTTTATTTGTTTCTCAAGTTCGCCATATGAGAAAATTCTCTTAGCATCAACTTATTCTAATTCTAAATCATGCATGGCAACTAAAGCAAGCAAGACACAAATAGAGATATATTTAATAACATATGAGAAAATATCATTAAAATCAACTCCTTGTACCTGACTAGCCCTTTGAAACTAATTATGCCTTATACCTTGCATCTTCAACCCTGGAATGACATCCTTTTTCTTGAAGACCCACTTGCAACCAACAATTATTTTTCCTAATGGCGGCTCCACAAGAGACCAAGTACTATTCTTGTGGTGAGACTCAATTTCTTCTTTCTTTGCAATCAGCCACTAGGCTGAGTCAACACCAGAAATGGCTTCTGAATATTTTGATGGTTCTCCAATTTCTTCAGTTTCTTGTGCAACTGAAAATGCAAATAAAACATAATCTCCAAACCTTAATGGCTTTTTACTTTCTCTTCTTGGTGTATGTTTGGCTATAGAATACTCCTCTTCTTTCGGTTCAACTTCAAGAATCTCAACTTCAAGAATTTCATCTTCTAGCTCAACTTCACGAGTTCCCACTGTATTTTGCTCCAAAGTCGATGAGCTTGGCTCAGAAGGAATGCCAATCTCAACCTCCACCTGCTTTTGTGTACTCTTTCCTTTATCTGTATTAAACGAACTAGAAGGCTCTTTTCTAGAATGTAACATAAAAGATTCATCAAAAGTTATATCTCTGCTTATTATAAATTTTGGTGCCATCGGATCAGGATACCATAGTCGGTGTCCTTCACCCAGATGCATATCCAAGGAAAATGTACTTTTTATCCCTTGGCTCTAATTTTCCATCATTTACATGCATGTATGCAGGGCAACCAAATATCTTTAAATCAGAATAATTAGCAGGAGTACCTGACCACATTTCATCTGGAATCTTAAAGTTCAAAGGCGCAGAAGGAGCACGGTTAATAATATGACAAGCTGTAGAGATAACTTCTGCCCTAAAAGCGTTCGTCAACCCAGTATTTGAAATCATGCACCGAGCCCTTTCCAAAAGAGTTCTATTCATCTTTTCTGCCCCACCATTTTGCTGAGGTGTCACTCTCACAGTACGGTGTCGAGCAATTTCTTCATTCTTCCAAAATTTGTTGAATTCATCATTACAAAATTCCAAGTCATTATATGTTCTAAGCCGCTTAACATGTTTTCATGTTTGCTTCTCAGTCAAAATTTTCCATTGTTTGAAAGTTAAGAAAATATCACTTATATTTTCAAGAAATAAACCCAAGCTTTCCTTGAATAATCATCAATGAAAGTTAATGTATACTTGGCACCACCTTTTGAAGGGGTATGTGAAGAAACCTAAAGATCTAAATGAACGTAATCTAAAGTACCTTTTGTTCTATGAATTGCTAGAGATATGAAGTTGACTTTTTTCTGCTTTCCGAATACACAGTGTTCACAGAACTCCATATTTCCCATACTTTGGCCACACAAGAGACCTCTTTTGCTGAGGATGGAAAGACTTTTTTCACTCATATTCGCCAATCGCATATGCCACAATTTGGTTATGTCAGAATCTGATTTATCTGATGTTGAAACTGCAGCAACACCTGTAACAATAGATCCTAATAGAGATTACAATGTATCAGACATGTGTGCTTTCATGATCATAAGAGCACCATGAGAAACTTTTAGAACTCCACCTTCACCTGTGTACTTGCACCCAAGAGATTCTAGAGTGCCCACATATATGAGATTTTTCTTCAAGTCAGGAACAAGTCTAACATCAATGAGAGTTCTCACCACACCATCATGCATTTTGATTCGGACTGTACCTTTTTCAATAACTTTGCAGGCAGCATTGTCGTCCATCAAGACAACTCCACCTCCAATAGATTCATATGTGGTTAATAAATCCCGATTGAAACATATATGATAAGAAAAACTTGGATCTAAAAGCCACTCATTGTTAGATTTGAAATTATTTCTAAAAAAATAATCCCCTCAGTCTCATCATCAACTACGCTTGTTTCGGCAGTGTCAGTATTTTTATGCTCATTTTTCTTTTTTGTATGTTTTTCTTTGTTTTAACTTAAAGCATTCAGAAATAATGTGGCCTTTATTAAAACAGTATTTGCACATAACATTTTTGTATCTGAATTTTGACCTTAAATTAGGGCTCTCACTACTTGAATCTTTCTTATTGGATCTACCTCTTACAAACAAGCCTTCCCATTGTTTCCCACTAGTTTCCCCAGTAATATCTCTATCTATTTGTTCTTTTGATTTTAAAATAGATTTTATATTTTTATAAGAGATATTATCCTTTCCATAAAGCATAGTATCTCTTATATGCTTAAATGACCGGGGTAAAGAAATAAGCAATAACACGACTTGATCCTCATCTTTGATTTTAGCATCTATGTTACTTAAATCCATAAGAAGATAATAAAAAGTATCAAGATGTGTAAGTATAGAGGTACTTTCATCCATACAAAAAGAGTAGAATGTTTTGTTTAGATAAAGCATGTTTTCTACTATTCTTTTAATATATAGGGTTTTCAGCTTTTTCCATATGCCTTTCGCAGAGCTTTCTGCTGCAACTTCACGCAAAACCTCATTTGAGAGATTTAAAATAATACCTACTTTTGCCTTTTTGTCTATGACGGAAAATACCTCGTTCATCATTTTATCCAGCTTCTTCTCCTTTCCGTACAGTGCCAAATCTAAGCAATCCTGAATTAAGATAGCTTCCATCTTTAATTTCCACATTCCGAAGTTTACACTTCGGCCAAATTTCTCAACATAAATCTGTGTTAGATTTATTTTGGTTATTTAAATAAATCCGGCTTAGGTATCAATTTATTAGGATCGGGAACCCGGGTAGTGCGAAATCTAGTCAAATAACATTATAATGACAATAACAAAGACAATGCAAGTTGATAATAATGGAAATTAAGGAGGCACAAATTTAACGTGGTTCGGTCAAAGTTATGTCCACAAGCGGAGAGGAGCAAATTCACTGTACCAATAAGAGTACAAAGAGAGTACACAATTAAAGAAAATACTCTAATTAATCCCAAATAACTCTGGGAGAATAACCTCACAAGATCACTCCAAAGAACGAGATCACACAAGTATTTTCCAATACTCAACTCGCTTACAAAATACTCTCAATACAGGAGAAGAGAATGACAAGAGAAAAAGGCTCTTGAATTATTGGTATGTTTAGAAGAGGAGAGCAGAAGCAGTATTTATAGGAGAAATTGAACTAAGTCTTGCAAGTTCACAAAAGCAAGTTAGCAACTTGCAAGAGATCTCCACCACTTATCCAAACTTGGTGGCCAAGAATAAATCTCTGCCAAGCACATCTTTCTTATAGGCACATGCTTATTTGCCAACTAACAATAAAGTTGGACTTTATAATAAAGAAACAATCATCCTTTTCTTATAAAGCCAATTAGGCCATATTACACCCTAGGTGAATTCCGTATCGACAAAATACGATAGAGATGCTGGATATATAAGTAACAATTCTTCGACTCGAGTGACGCATTATAAAGATGTGGGGTCCTGGGGCCAACACGAACAAGATCACTAGTGGGATGAGTTATTAGATATGGTATCAGAGCTACTCCATGTGCAACCTTGACAATCCGGAGAGGCCACTGAGTCCGTAAAGGGGTACATGTGACACGGGAGAGAAGTTGCGTACGTAATTGAAAACCTCATCTTCAAAAACTAATAAAATCATTCCAAGGCTTAAAATTTCTTTTTTTTAGAAAAAAAAAAACTATAGAGGTGAGTTCTATCAAATAAATAGTCATGTTAACAATGACGCAAGGTTGTGATACACTATATTAAATGTTTACTTATGGGGTTCAATTGTCATTCAACGGCAATTTAATGAAATCTACACCATTAAGTTACAACTTTATATCAAGGCTAACTACACGTAACTATTTATAGTAATCAATAATTGATAATTATAGAAGAGAGTAATTAATATTATACAACTCATAAAACCTAAGAGAATTCTATATGACTTAAATCCTAGTTCTCTTATGGGTGAGTGTGACCTCAATGGTCCCGTTATAACTTGTAACTAAGCTTGTTGAACTACTCATTTAAGTGCATGACCAATGTCCTAACATTAGAAACTAATTAGAAGAAGAAGTTACATATCAGGTACATAAATACTCTTAACGGAAAAGGTCCAAATATACCCCGAACTATGTTAAATGGTTCACATTTGTCCTTCGTTAGTAGTTTGGGGCAAATATGCCCTTACCGTTACTAAAAGAGGAACTTTCAGAAATCACTATTGTTTAGTGGCTATTAATTTTCTGTAGCTACCATATATATAATTACTTCCTATAGCTATAATTCAGTTGTTACGGTAGTGTATTCGTTGTATTCGCGCTGCTGTATTCACGAATACAGTAGCAAAAACACCTAAAAATCAAGGCAGTCCAATTGTACATGCATGTATTCGCGCAATGTATTCGCGCAATGTATTCATGATTACAGCAGCAAAAAGCACCTAAAATTATGGCAGTCCAACTGTACGCGCATGTATTCACATGTATTCGCGTTGCTGCATTCATGAATACAACAGTAAAAAGCGTCTAAAATCAGGGCAGTCCAGCTGTATGCGCATGTATTCACATGTATTCGCGCCATGTATTCATGAATACAGTAACAATCATCTTAAAAATATGTATGTCCAGCTGTCTAATAACGAAAATAATATCAATTACCGTGATGCACTCTTAATATAACTCAACAAAATCAATTCTGACGTACCTCATTACCAACCAAATTAATTAGAATGATTTTTTTAGTTGTATATAACTTTTGGAGCAAGAGAGAGTTTTCAAGCTTTCATTCCCCTTCAAATCCAAACTTATTCCTTGGTAGCCTTAAATTATTACCACTCCCTTTAACACTTCTTCTACTACTAAATTTCTCTTTTCCCAGTCAAAAAATCGACCGAATCCAAAAAAAAAAAATTGCTTCTATTTGCACGAATCTAAAAAATAATCATGCTATCGTGTTACCTAGAATTGGATGTTTTTTTTAATCGAAATAAAACTTTGGTTATGAAATTTGTGGATTTTGAGATGATGGGATGAAGAAAAAGGAAACAGATTGGTGGGATGTGATGAGAATTATTTTACATAGTGAAATAAATTATATGACCATCAGTGTGTGAGGAGTAGTTTTAATTTTGGAAAATGATATTTTTTTTTTGGTTTTCCACCCGGTGTCCGATACCCGCATTGGAGCCCGATTATATCCGAATTCGCGCTGCGTAGGACCCATTCGTAAGAAAGTGCTCCCTACCAAGGATTTTTCCATACCCGAGGCTCGAACTCGAAACCTCCGGTTAAAGGAGGAATTTTGGAAAATGGTGATTGAGCTTGGGAAGTGGTTTTTCCAAGAGAATTTTCGATGGTGAAGAAGATGATCTATTATTAAAAAGAAATTAAAATAAGATAAAAGTGGACAGGGCAAAACTTGGTGATAATTAGTTCCTAATAATTTTTTCCTTTGAAAAATAAGGGTAAATATGACCCATTTTAGTAACGGCAAGGCTATATTTGTCCCCAACTATTAACGGAGAGCAAATGTGAACCATTTTACATTGTTCATGTGTGTATTTGGACATTTTCCGTACTCTTAAATCTTAATAGTGTGAGCCCTTTGGGAATTAAAAAATCTTATGAATTTTATCAAAACGACCAATATTATGTCATGTTAAAAGTGCATGTTCAATCTTACTTCATGTTAAGAGTGTCTTTGAGCTGAATTAGCCCAACAATATAACGATTAAATTGTGAAGATACTTTTCAATGGGAGCTGATGTAGTGCATTGTGGACGGGTTCAATTAAACCCATAACTTTCGACGCAGAGTAAAAATCTATATGTAAAAGTTTATTAAAATTGCAAAAATAGTAGTAGGTATGAACCCATAACTTTAAATATATAACGGGTTCAATGCTAAAAAATTCAAAAGTTGAACTCATAGGATTTAAATCCTGGATTCGCCTATGCTTTTCTAACCAAATTGAGAAACAACGTCATATAAATTCCTTTGTGTATTACAACAACTTTCGTTTTTCCTAAAGTTCTTAGTACTATTATAATTTACTTGTTTTTGCTGCATTGAGTGCACCAGAGGAGACAGAAGAAGCAGGATTAAGGGCCTTCCTTATTTTGAATACATTCCAAGCAGTTCCTGCACAGTGCCCTGCTGTTGCTAATGCATCTTCTGTTGCCTCCCCTGCATTCTCTCCAAACCTATTCCACATTCAAAACTAAAAATTAGACACCATAAATCATCACTCTGAATTCATGCAAAAACACAAGGGCGGAGCCGGAGACCAAGTTACGAGTTCCGCAGAACCTAGTAATTTTGATTCAAACTTTGTATTTTTCTTAGAAAATTCATTTAATATGTTCAAATTATTAGTTTAGAATCCAGTAACTTAAAAAGACCAGAATACTAAACCCATATACTTCAAATCTTGACTTTGCCTTATCCAGAACAAAATAAAAATATCGTGATCATTTGTGATTACATTATTGGTGATCTTAAGGGAATGCTGGCAAAGCTATTAAAAAGGTGAGAATATAATACATGTAAACTTGCGACCTAAAGCAATTTACTTGTGTCAAAGGAATTCAACAAGAATGTCAAGGGGATTCAACAATGTCTGTATGTGTGTATAGTAGTGCTGGCAAAATGAACCCATATTTTGCTAACCCGCCGAATCCACCCATATTTAAATGGGTTGGGTGAGTGATATTTAAGTTGGGTAAAATTTGGGCTTTAACCCATATTCAACCCGTAGAAATATGAGTATTCATGGGTAAAATATGGGTTAGACTAGTGGGTTATCTTCCAACTTTTTCATATTTGTTTAGCTTAGAAAAAAGTAAAAAAAAAAGAATTTTGAAAATTACAAAAAAAGTAAAAAAAAAAAATTACAAAAAAACAGAAATTTAAAAATTACACAAAAAGTAAAAAAAAAAATAGAAATTTGAAAATTACAAAGAAAGTAAAAAAAAAATTGCGAGAGTGAGAGGGGGCGCAGAAAAAAAAAACAGAAATTTTAAAATTACAAAAAAAGAAAAAGTAAAAATAATTTTTTTTTTTGCGGGGTGGGGTGGGGGTGGGTGGTGACGAAAAAAAAAACTGTTTGGAGAGAGGGTACGGGGTGGGGTTAGGTGGGTGAGTATGGGGTGAGGGTAAGGAATAGGGTGGGGAAAGTTGAAAAGAGTTTTAGAAAAAATACAACCCGTATAAATTGCATTAGAAAAAAATTCCACTTATATAATATGGGTTAACCCATATTCAACCCGCTCATTTGACACTCAATCCGTTTTTTACCCGCATGAAATATGGGCGAGTTGAGACCCAACCCATTTTTGCTCAACCCATTTTTAACCCGATCAAATCCAACCCAACCCGCCCATTTGCCACCACTAGTGTATATGTATAAAAACAAGAATGTCAAGGGGATTCAACAATGTCTGTATGTGTGTATATGTATAAAAACAAGAATGTCAAGGGGATTCAACAATGTCTATATGTGTGTATATGTATAAAAGGGGAGCGGTTCACTAAGCTCCTGCTATGTGCGGGGTCCGGAAAAGGGTCATATCACAAGTGTCTGTTGTACGCAGTCTTACCTGCATTTCAACAAAATGTTATTTTCACGGCTCGAATTCCTGACCTCCTGGTCACGTGACAACAAAACTATTATATATGCACGAAAAATTGTTGTTACCCTATTTACAGAATTTTCCAGGTGAAGGGGATTCATAAGAACCTTTAGACCATGTAGTTCCATCCCTACTTTAATCTTAATAGCTTGCTCTGTCTGTTCCACGTTATGTAACACTCTTATCTTATTAGTTTTTAAATAATTATATTTTTATATTTAAAAATAATTTAACTTTCATTTGGCATGATATACTTTTAAAGCTGTTAAAATATCATGATTTGTTCAATACCGCGGAGCGAATAGGTCATGGTTCGAACCGTAGTCACTAATCCTTGTATTAGGGTAAGCTATCTACATTACATCCCTTGGGATGTGTCCCTTCTCCGTACCCAGCATAAACGCAAGATACTTTATGCACCGATTGACCTCATGTTCAAGACCGCAAGTTCCATATCTTTTTTTTCTTTCTTAAATTTCGTGTCAAGTCAAACATGATCGTATGAACGTCGGGAGTACCTATTGGTGACCATCCTAGTCACAGCACCAGAAGTTGCAGCCAATGTTTGTTTTTCAGCAGCTTCAGCAGCATCTAAGATCTTATCTGCAGTTTCAACAAGAAAATGGTTCCAAACATATTTGAAAAAAGAAGGATGAAATAACAAAAATAAAGAAACATTAAGGTTGCTGGCTGGCCACTTACTGATAGCATCAAGTGAAGCTAAGAGAACTTCTCCAGGAACCATGGCTAAGAATTTCTTGCCAGCTTGGGACCTAACCATTGGCCCCATAACTGAACCAGTTGCAACTCCAACCCCATTTAGCATAGATTTGCTCATCTTTTCTGTCATCTTTGACAGCTTCCTCACACTACAACATGTTGAATGACAGCTTTTAGTTCAAGCTTTTTGGACATTTTTGAAACAAGAGAAAAACACATTTTTCTAACTTTTGGGGATGGTCCAAATTTACTCTTTTACTACCCCAAATATTCTAGTGGGTGAATGGACAAAAGAATTATGAAATTCGACAAAAAAAGAAATTATAGAGTTGTGTTTAGACATGAAACAATTTCGAGTTATTTTTGAATTCTTATGAGATTTGAAGTGAAAATTTTGAAAAACATTTTTTGAAATTTTTTAAATTCTAAAATTTAACTTCAAGTGAAGTTTGAAATTTTTATGACCAAACACTAATTCCGAAAAAGGTAAAATATTTAGAAAAAGTAAAAAAAAAGTTTTATGGCCAAACGGGCATGGACATACACAAAACTTTTTATAAGCGGTGATGTATAAACATAATTAAAAGATAAGCATTGAAATATTGAATACTATTACAAAGGGAGGTGTAGGTTCAATTCAGTTATCCTTAGTCTCAAGTTTTTAACAAAAATGCTCGCTCAATATCTTCAAAAATAGAATGTCTAGGTCCAAATTCGAACCTACAACCTTTACAAACTCAAATGTGAGCTTGACCAGCAAACCAAGAAGTACTCTCTGTTAGGAAGTGGTGTCATTACTCTATATTGCTTCTTTTGCAGAATATTCATATAAATATTTAATATTTTTTTCGACGAAACAGTATCGGACGACACCGCTTCTACCCATGTGCATCCGCCCTTGCAAACGGGCCTTTAGTTTACTTTATATGATACTTTAAGCTATTCATATCATTGCCAAATTAGTAAGTTGTCTCGTATTTATTCCTAACTTTAACGGCGTTCTAGTGTAAATTGAGTAAATTTCACGTGACAAAGTGCTTCGGGAAAATGTCTAAATTTATTCCTCTATTTATTAATATGGTTTAAAAATTACTCTATGTTATACTTCAAGTTGAAGTTCCATTAGAGCCAATAGTAAATACGAGGCGATTTGCTGACGGTAAGAATATAAATGACCCAAAGTACGATATATAATAAACTTAAGATATTTGGTATAGTAGAGAGGTATTTTAAGCCCTTTATGCTTAACTTTTGACAATATGAGTAAAGTAGAGACAATACGGCGTTTTGATACTGTCCCTTATTATTTATATTTTCATTAATGTGGTACTTATGTTATTCTGAGCCGAGGGTTTATTGGAAACAACATTTCTATCCTCACAAGGTAAAGGTAAGGTATGCGTACACACTACACTTCCTAGACCCTACGGTGTGGGGTAATAATGTGTATGCTTTTGTTGTCGTAGAGAGATAAAAGAATCATATAGTTGTAGACATACTGTGTGTTTTTTTTAGCTTTTTGACTAAATGAGAAAAGAATAAAATAGCTGTCTCATACCGTTTTAGGCTTTCATTGACTGCATTTTTCTTTGTAGCAGCAGTGACATTGCCTTTTCTTTTGGTAGCAGTAGAACCAGAGTTCTCTACAGCTGGAATTAAGATGTTTTCCCCTCCCTTCTGTACCTGCATTTCCCTTTCTCATTTTTAGCTTTTTGCTCAAAATCAGCTTGTGACATTAATAATGTTACATAAACGGAACTTGGATCTAACTCAATCGTAGTTGTATAAAGTGAGACTTGTCGAAGACTGTATAAGAAAATAACAATTCATTCCCTCAACTAATGTGGAACATTAAAGACCGGCCCGATATACAAAGCATTCCGCATTCATGCACCGTCCGAGAAAGGACCGCACCCCAAAGGTGTGACGTAGACAACATACCATAATATGGAACATTAATTCTAATATACTTTCGGCACGCTTAGACTTGGACATCTGGAGCGTGGACGATATAACATACGGGCATTAAGTAAGTCAAAACTAGGAACGATTAGTCCAATTATAATAAGAAAACAGAGTCAGGACTAACTCAATCCTAAAAGTTAACTCATAAGACGAGAACCGTCAAAAATCGTATATAAAGAGACAATAACTCATTCGCTCGACAGTCTAGACATTTAACAAGGGTGCGATCCTTCCCGAACCCTGCGTGAACGCGGAATGCTTTGCAACAGTAACATCATAAGGAAACAAAATGCAAACCTGATTAGTATAAGCATTGCTACATTTGAATATTCCTTTAACAATTTGACCTGTACCTCCAGCAATTGCCTTAGCCAAAACATTATTGTAATCTTCAATTCTAGGAGCAAACTCTTTCCATTCAATATCCTTTCTTCTATTTGATGATATTGAACTAGTAAACAAAGTATTTTCTTTAAGAAATGCATCCAAAAATCCAAGATTTCCACTACCATTTTCTGTAAATGTCACACCATAACTCAATGGATGACAACCTTTAACAGGCAAAGTAAACAAATAATGAAAAGCATCAAGTTTCACTACAGGTTCATCTTTAGTTAATGGCCATTGAAGTTCATCACCAACTTTTACAATAGTAGCCACACAAACATCTTCTTCTGATATAGAAAATATTGTGAAGAAACCATTTGAAAGTTCTAAGGTTTCTCCTTCATCCATTAAATGAACTTTGCATCCTGGAATACTTAAAAGAATTTCATGTTTGATATTTTTGGTTTCTAGGGTTTCTTTTTGTGATGGAGTTTTGGCTATGGAGAAACTTTTTGATCTTTTGGGCTTACAGCAGCTCATTTTTTGGGATTTTTGTTTCTTCTTTTGCTGCAGAAAGAATTTTGAGCAATATAAAGAAGGGTAAAGATATAAAAATATCACTAAATGAAATCAAGTATTATGCTTTTACCTTTATTTACGGAGGCATTTATATCTTTGCCGTTAGTAAATTGTCTTGTATTTAATAAGCATATTATAGTATGATATGCTTTTGATTGTTACTTAAATTTTATTTTATCATATTTTTAAATATGTCGTTATATAACGACGAAAAGTGTTATTTTATATAACGACGGATTTGGTGGGGTCACGTTGTTACCTTATTTATTCTCTAACCTTGCTCTTCTTTATTATTAAATTATTAAATAATCTTATTTTATCATTTACGCTACCTTATATTATAATCCTACCTTGTATCATACTTTTTCTTTGTAATATTACAAGTTTATTCTTTATATTATTGGTGCATGATATCATAAACCGACGACAAATAATATAGTCTACCCTAACATGGTATACATTAAAATAATACAAGACAATATAATAATACGATACATTATGAAACGATACATGGCAATCATTCAAACAAGCAGTAAAGCTTCAGCCTAAAGTATAACAGATAGTACTTTTAAATAAAGGGGTAAATTTGAAATATTAGTGAAGTATTATGATACGTGGAATCCAACTAATTTTTATGAAGCTTCGTTTTAAAATTAAGAATAAATACTAGATAATGTGCTAATGATTAAGAGTGTGAATGATCCTTTGCACAATATATGAATGTCGATTACGATACATAAAATATTCAGCCAAAGCAACTCTTGTATAACAAGCAACGTACTGTAATGTAGCAGGAGAATTTGCTGTTTCGGCTACCACAATAGTGAAAGATATTTATACTTCTTTTCACATACGGAAATATGAAATTCAGACTCATGTGACAAGTCAAGGTCCGGAAAAAGTAACTAATGAATACCGCATTTAGAAGTCCATTTACTCCGCAATTTAGATAAAAATGAAATTGTGATACTGGAATCTTGGATAGAGACGCGTGATATTTTAGTAGGTAAATTAACTCACCAGGTCGTAAAAGAATCATCATATACCCCGCAAAATAGATGGTTACGAGCTATACTTGATATTCAAATATCTACTTCAAAAAAAAATTGTTTTAAAACTTTTATTAAAAGGAAAGGATAATGGAGAGAAAAATGAGAATATAAAGATGTAAAGAAGATGGTTAACAGAGAAAAAGTTTTGTACTTTAGTTGATTCTATTGTTATTTTGGTACTTATTCTATTCTTCAAAGTGAAGTTGCTGTTAAAAGGATCTTTACTTTCGGTGGCCGCAAATTAAATTCTTTATAACAGGCTGGAGGGCAATGCAAATGAGTACCGTAGATTTTCATTTGAGGAGTTACCTAGCAAATGTAGCTAGAATTATGGAATAATCACTTTTCTCTTTTATATTCATCTCACATCTTTTTCTACTGGCCCGACTAATTTGAGTTCACATCATATAAGGTTGAATAAAAAAAAGAAATCACTCCCTAATAGGACTTTTTTCATTCCCGTGGCTTCAATTTATAGGCGGAGCCAGGATTTCAAGCTTATGAGTTCGGAATTCTAATCGTTTTAAATTACAGGGTTCTAAATTAATAATTTATACATATTCATTAAATTTTTAAGACTGTATACGGTCAAAATCAGGGAAGTCCGATTTTAAGGCCTCTATGGCATTCCAAGCCCGGTCTCGGGAGGCTCGAAGTAGAGTTTGAGGGTCGACCCCGAGGTGCATCCCTCGAGAGAGTATATCGAAGGCTCGTCCCAGCATACCTCGAGGCAGTATAAAAATCGGTGGTCGTCATGGAAAGGGGGGAAATTCCCAAGGACACGTGGTCAGAGCTGATAAGGTCTGCAAGAGATAGTACAAATCCGTACTAAGCCGTTATACAGCTGTACCAATAGTATTTCTTTGTCATAATTAGGCATGTACTATGTTGGGATTCTCCCCTCCTATATAAAGGGGATCCCTACTCCCTCCGGTCCAAAATAATGATTTTTTGTCTGTTTTCACGCAGATTAAGAAATTCACCTTTTAGCATTAATTAGCAATGAAATTGACCATATTAACCTTTACTATCACACATAAATACTCCTAACACATACTCCAACACTATTTACTCTAAGGGCAATGTAGAAAAAAAATAATTAATTCATTCTTGAAATCTGGAAAAATCACTTATTTTGGACCACAACAAAAAAAAAATAGAAAATCACTTATTTTGGACCGGAGGGAGTATCATTTTGTAACATACATGAATATTCACTGCAATAGAACATTCTCTGCTTTTCTTGCTTAACGTGCTCAACAATTACTCCATAGCTTTATTGTTCTTCATTTATTGTACTCCATTTATTGTTCTTCATTCATTGCTCATTATTAATTGCTACAATCCGACCTCGAGGCCCCCAGTTCCAGTGAGCTCGAGGCCCTAGTCTTGTGACAACTTTGGTTTGCATATCTTACTTTCCTTACTTACACCTAGTATTTCTCACTTAACAACTAGTATTAAAATAGATCACATATTTTTAGAACCACAAAATCAAATATAATTATTAATACCATTTTTTAAGGTAAATAGTTTGGCGCCCACCGTGGGGCTAAAAATAATAGTGATGGTTTTGGTGCTAGTTTTCTGAAAACACAAGTTTATTTTCACACTTTTTCTTGTCCAAGAATCTTTGATTTCAGGTTAAAAAATGTCTGACTCAACAAATGCACACGGAAACAACGGTCTTGGGCTTCATGGAGAGAATGGTGCAACTGCCTCAGTCACCGGTGTGCCACTGCAAAACCCTGGGGTGGCACCAGCATAAATCCCCGTCGATGTGGGCTCACGCAACGCTTTGCATGTCAATGTAGACTCTGATACCGACGGAAGTGTGCGCGGAGGCGACCAACATGAAGCGCATAGAACTCCAGCTCGAGAGGAAATAGAAATTAGCCTTCAAATCATTTTTGAGATGTTACAAGCACAGCAAGTAGCTATTGCTCAGCTACAGAGCAAGCAGAAAACTCCAAGCACGATAGTACCGGAAACAGCCCCTCGAGTCGAGCAAGCACCAGAGAGATCGAGTGACAATGGGTCAGCAGCAGACCCCGCTATTATGAAAATGCTCGAGAACCTCACCAAAAGGATTGAGTCAGGAGAAAAGAAGATAGAAGCTAACGACAAAAAAATGGAGACATATAACTTGAGGGTCGATCAGATCCCGGGCGCACCACCAATTCTGAAGGGTGTAGATTCAAAGAAGTTCGTGCAAAAACCATTTCCATCGAGTGTGGCTCTGAAGCCCACTCTGAAGAAGTTCAGGATGCCCGATATCCCGAAGCAACGGGACCACGGACCTCAATGAGCATATTACCACTTATACTTGTGGTATAAAAGGGAATGACTTAAAGGATGATGAGATTGATTCCGTCTTGTTGAAGAAATTTGGAGAAACACTGTCCAATGGGGCCATGATGTGGTATCATAACTTTCCCCAGAACTCGATAGATTCGTTTTCCATGTTGGCAGACTCCTTTATGAAGGCACATGCTGGTGCCATTAAGGTAGCTACAAGGAAGTCTAATGTCTTCAAGATCAGACAAAGAGAGAACGGGATACTGAGGGAGTTCGTACCCCGCTTTCAAATGGAGCGAATAGAGTTACCACCGGTCTCCGATGACTGGGCAGTGCAGGCCTTCACTCAGGGCTTGAATGAGCGAAGCTCGATAGCTTCGAAGCAGCTGAAGCAGAATTTGATTGAATATCCCGCCGTAACTTGGGCGGATGTGCACAATAGGTACCAATCAAAGATCAGGGTCGAGGATGAACAATTGGGAGCCCCGTCGGGCTTAATGTATCCGAGCAGGCTATTTGCTAAGGAATCAGGAAATCTGGAAAGAGAGTCGACGAGCAGGGAGAGATATCAACCATACGTCAAAGATAGAATGAACACTTCGAGGCGGAATATACCTAGAAATGATCGGGGGACGGATCGATGCCAAAATTCTCGGGGACTTATGAGCAAAACCAGGTTTGACAGATATTCAAGACCAATGGAGACACCACGATTGTCAGAATATAACTTCAACATCGATGCCTCGGACATCGTATCAGCCATGAGTAAGATCAGAGACACCAGGTGGACAAATCACGTGCAGTCGGATCCTTCCCAAAGGAACCCCAACTTAGTATGAAAATACCATGGCATTCACGGTCATAAGACCAAGGACTGCGGACAGCTTCGTGAGGAGGTGGCCCGGCTGATCAGCAAAGGGCATCTTCGAGAGTTCCTCAGTGATCGAGCCAAGAATCACTTTCGAGAGAGAGAGGCGAACAAGAAGAACGAACCAGAAGAACCCCAGATCATCATTCAGATGATCATTGGAGGAGTCGACGTCCCGCAGGGACCCGTGTTCAAACGAACAAAAGTGTCCGTCGTAATGGAAAAGAGAACTCGGAGCAACATACCCGAGGACGCGCTTACATTTAGTGAAGAAGATAACGAGGCTTTGTCCCAACCTCATAGCGATGCACTGGTAATTTCTTTTATTTTGAATAAAGTTCAAATTAAACGTGTAATCGTGGATCCAGGTAGCTCAGCCAATATAATCAGATCGAAGGTGGTAGAGCAGCTCGGATTGTTCGATCAGGTCATACCCGCCTCTCGAGTCCTCAATGGATTCAACATGGCGAGTGAGACAACGAGGGGGAAATCATCCTCCCAGTCAGCGTGGTCGGTACAATTCAGGATACCAAGTTTCATGTCATCGAAGGTGACATGAGATACAATGCCTTACTTGGAAGGCCATGGATACACAGTATGAGGGCGATGCCATCAACCCTTCATCAAATGATGAAGTTTTCAACGAAGGATGGAGTAAAACAGTGTATGGATAATAGTATGCATCAAGAGAGATGGTCGCGGTACACGACATGACACCAACATCGACACCTTCCATCTCGGAGAAGTCAGAAGACAAGCAGGTTCCCAAGGGACATGTGGTCTGTGAGCAGTTGAATGAGGATGATGAAGAAGACTTCCTCACTCCTCGAACCTTCATTTCCCCCGAAGAGTCAGATGCAACAAAGTCAACGATCGAAGAACTTGAGCAGGCCGTTTTGATCGAGCATCTTCCAGATCGAAAGGTATACCTGGGAACGGGATTAACCCCGAACTCAGGAAAAAACTCATTCAATTTGTTATTAACAACATTGATTGCTTTGCTTGGTCCCATTTATACATGACAGGGTTCCCCCCTAAAATAACCACCCATCAACTAAGTGTCGACCCCAGGTTCAACCCGGTGAAGCAAAAAAGTAGGCCTCAGTCCGAAGTAAAACATGCGTTCATCAAAGACGAGGCAACAAAGCTTCTCAAAATAGGATCCACTAGGGAAGTGAAATACCTCTAATGGTTATCTAATGTAGTAGTAGTCCCCAAAAAGGGAAATAAATTAAGAATGTGCGTAGATTACAAAGACTTGAATAGAGAATTCCCCAAAGACTCATTCCCATTGCCCAACATCGATCGCTTGATCGATGCCACGGTCGGCCACGAGATCCTCACTTTCCTCGATGCCTACCCCGGGTATAATCAAATTGAGATGAACCTGGAGGATAGGGAAAAGACTTCGTTCATCACGAAGTATGGTACATATTATTATAATGTAATGTCCTTCGGGCCAAAAAATGCGGGAGCCACATATCAACGCCTAGTTAATAAGATGTTCAAACATCAAATAGGCAAGTCTATGGAAGTTTACATTAATGACATGCTAGTTAAGTCCCTGCGCGCAGAGGACAATTTGACTCATTTGCATGAAACATTCGATATCCTTAGAAGCTACAACATGAAACTCAACCCCGATAAATGTGCCTTCGAAGTAAGTTCAGGCAAATTTTTAGGCTTCATGGTGTCAAACAGTGGGATCGAGATCAACCCAGACAAAATCAAGGCCATCAAAGAAATCACAGTGGTGAACAATGTGAAGGCCGTGCAGCGGCTAACTAGGCGGATAGAGGCCTTAGGCCGATTCATCTCTAGGTCATCAGATCGGAGCCATCACTTCTTGTTCTTACTCAAGAAGAAAAACAGCTTCAAATGGACTCTGAAATGCCAACATGCCTTAGAGGAATTAAAGCGGTATCTCTCGAGCCCACATTTGCTCCACACCCTGAAGGATGATGAAACGTTGTACTTATATTTGGTCATATCCGAAGTAGCGGTAAGTGGTGTGTTGGTTCGAGAAGAACAAGGTACGCAATTCCCTGTCTACTACGTAAGTCGGACCCTAGGAGATGCTGAAACCAGGTATCCACACTTAGAAATATTAGCTCTTGCATTAATAAGTGCATCTCGGTAATTGAAACCTTATTTTCAATGCCATCGTATATGTGTTTTAACAACATACCCTCTTCAAAACATCTTGCATAAGCCTGAATTATCAGGTCGATTTGCCAAATGGGCCATTGAACTCGGAGGGTACGATATCAAGTACCAACCCCGAACATCTATCAAGTCCCAAATTTCGGCGGACTTCGTGGTCGACTTTACGCCTGCCCTCTTGCCCGAGGTAGAGAAAGAAATCTTGTTAAAAAAGGGCACATCATCGGGGGTTTGGACCCCTTTCACTGACGGTGTGAAAGGGTCCGGGCTCGGCATAATTCTGAAACCGCCTACGGGCGACATGATTAGATAATCTATAAAAACTTCGAAATTGACTAACAAAGAGGCCGAGTATGAGGCTATGATTGCAGGTCTCGAGTTGCCCAAAGGCCTAGGGGCAGAAGTCATCGAAGCAAAATGTGACTCCCTTCTGGTAGTGAACTAGGTAAATGGGAGCTTCGAGGTTCGGGAAGATAGGATGCAAAGATACTTAGACAAGCTTCAAGTCACATTGCATCGCTTCAAAGAGTGGACTCTGGTCCATATACCTCGAGAACAAAACAACGAGGTCGGTGCACTCGCAAACCTGGGATCGTCCGTCGAAGAAGATGACATACTCCCGGGGGCTGTTGTACAACTATCCAAATCAGTGATTGAAGAAGTCCATGCCGAGATCAACTCAACAAGTCTAACATGGGATTGGAGGAAAAAGTACATCGACTATTTGAGAAATGGAAAGCTACCCACGGACCCAAAAGAATCAAGGGCCCTTCGAGCCAAAGCAGCCCGATTTTCACTCGACGAGAATGGAACACTATATAGAACGACCTTCGAAGGGCCTCTAGAAGTATGCTTAGTACCGGGGGACACCGATTATGTGCTTCGACAAATCCATGGAGGCACTTGTGGAAACCATTCCGGTGTCGATTCTTTAGTTCGAAAGGTGATCAGAGCGGGTTACTATTGGGATAGCATGGAAAATGACACTAAGGAATTTGTTCGAAGATGTGATAAATGCCAAATATTTGCACCAATTATTCACCAATCCGTTGAACAACTACATTCAATCTTATCCCCGTGGCCGTTCATGAAATGGGGGATAGACATCATTTATAATGACTTGATCGGAAGTTTTGATCTCTAGAGCGACGTTCGACAGTTTGAGGCCATGATCAACTTTGCCTCAAGTATTATGACTTGTACACATGGTCGGAATTGAATTCTGGGAGTTTTGGAGTTGATTCGGAAAGAGAATTGTTGTTCGGAAGCTTTAAGCTTGAAGAATTGACTAGCGTTGGATATTTGAGTAATCTACCTCAGAAACGGGATTAGAAGGTTCCAGCAGGTTCGTATGATAATTTCGCACTTGGACGTATGTTCGGATCGTATTTTGGATGACTTAGGAGCGTTTCGGCGCATATTGTGGAAGTTGTCATTTTGGAAGAAAATTCATAAATTTGGGTTGAAGTGCATCTCAATGTTATCGATGTCCGTTTGGGATTATGAGTTTGGGAATAGCTTCGTATGATGATTCCGGTATTGGGAGCACGTACGGATATGAATTCGGAGGTCCGTAGGTCATTTTGGAGTCATTTGGCTAAAGTTAGAATTTTGAAGGTTTTTGAGGAGTTTGACCGGAAGTGGGCTTTTTGATATCGGGGTCGGATTCTAATTCCGGAAGTTGGAGTAGGTATGTAATGTAAAATTTGACTTGTGTGCAAATTTTGAGGTCAATCAGGCATGATTTTATAGGTTCCGATATCGAATGAGGAAGTTAGAAGTTCTAAGTTCATAAAGCTTGAATTGGAGTGTGATTCGTGGTATTAGCGTTGTTTGATGTGATTTGAGGCCTCAAGAAGGTCCGCACTATGTTTTGGAACTGGTTGGTGTGATTGGATGGGGTCTCAGGGGCCTCGGGTGATTTCCGGGTAGTTAACGGATCAAAAATGGGATTTGAGAAAAGGCTGAGGGTTGCTGTCATCTGGTGTGACCGCACCTGCAAGGTTTTGGCCGCAGGTGCGGAATCGCAGAAGAGGCCAGGAGGGTCGCAAATGCGAATTGGGATGGAAGTGTTGAGACCGCAGATGCGGTCATCTCGCCGCAGAAGTGGGACCGCACCTGCGAAAGGGAGAGTGCAGGAGCTGAAGGGGAAGCTTGTGGAAGACCGCAGAAGCTGTAGTTGGGGCCGCACCTGCGGAACCGCAGAAGCGGTCAAGTGACCGCACGTGCGGAAAGGCTGGAGGCAGTAAGGTTCTTTAAAAATCGAGGTTTGACTTATTTTCACCCCATTTCTTTCATGGGAGCCGATTTTGGAGCAACTTGGGAGTGCCATTTTCACCACCAAGCATGAGGTAAGTGGTTTATACTAGTTTGAATTCAATACATCGATTGTATATATGTTTTAACATGGAAATTAGTAGAAATTTGGGATTTGGAGGAAAACCTAGAAATTTGGTATTCTTGGATTTTGACCACGATTTTGGGCATGAAATTGAGAGTAAATTATATATTTGAGTTCGTGAGGTTGTGGGTAAACTTTATCTTCGAAAAATTTCGAAATCCGGGCACGAGGGTCCGAGGCCGATTTTGTCAACTTTTCAATCGGGGATAGTCATCCCAGAACCCGGTGCCACAAGTGTTTGAGCAATTTCTAGGAAAAAAATGTAATACATAACCATCTGGAATACAAGTTTGGACAGTAGAGAAGGTACAATACAATACAATACTCATAAGGAGACTCTATTGGCTGCGGGTCGTCTCGAGAGGTGCAACTCACCCAAGTCTCCATATCAAACATGTCGTTGCGCCAAGCTAGACCACTAGACGTACTTGTGCATGTGCAACAAAATGCACATCAAGTGTAGTATGAGTACAAAAGAAATAACGTGTACCCAGTAAGTATCCCGCCTAACCTCGAAGAGGTAGTGACGAGAGGTCGACTTTGACACTTACTAGAAGTCAAATTAATATAATTAAATGTGACGCTAAGCATGGATGTCATAATTAAATAGAATAGCAACAGAAAGGATCAACTTCTTTCATAATTAAAATTTCAATTTCCATCATTTTAATTGACGACTTATATCGCTAAGGCAATTAAATAGTTCAAATCACAGAAAGTACCCAACACAAATATCATGCGCAAGTAATGCCGAGGTCGTACGACCTGATCCAATAAAATGATAAAATATGCACTGCCGAAGGGTTGAACGGCGCGAACCATAGATGCATCTATTACCCCGTTCGCGAATCATACGTGCGACGCGGTCAAATATAAATAATAGAGTTACCCACTCGCGAATCATACATGCGACATATGTACTCATAGATACACACATTCAAACAGTCAATCCAGACTTCATGAGGAAAACAATTACCCAAGAAAATGACAATTTTTCTTTTAATAGTCAAGAAGATGGTGTTTAATCTTTTTTTTTTTAAAAAATTCATTTTCCAAGTTCGATATGATTTAAGCATTTTAAATTCATTAGTAAAATTACAAGTACGATAAGTAAAACATGCTTTTGGGTCCTAGACCACCCCGACATAAGCATAATAGTAGCTACGCACGGACTCTCGTCACCTCGTGCGTACGTAGCCCCCAATCAAATTTGGAGTTGAATCTAGAAAATGTATTAATATCTAAATGACTTTTTATCTTAGTCTAATGAATATGACTGTTTTTTTTTTAGCAAACATGATATTAATAATTAAAGACCATTCAGTACATGATTATCATAACATGTGCCTCGTAGGACACATTGGTTCCCTAGGCTTGTCAATTATTGGCAAGTCTCAAAAGATAGTAATTTATCAAAAATAGTTAGTTCTAGTATTTCACTTTTCACTAAACATATTACATCAATTGGTGGCTGACAAAAACTTTTTTTCTTCCCCACTGATCTTCACTTCTTCCATTTGCTCCAAAAACTTGGCTATGCATGAACTTTTTTGCTAGTTGGTGAGCAGTCATATTCCCTTGCCTGAAGGTGTGATGGAGAATTACCTTCCGCGGGTGCATTAACCACTTGCAATCATTAACAACCTTGTTAAATAACTTATTACCTTCTTGTATGGCCTGGATTACCTCCGTGGAATCTGTCTTTATTTCAAAGGGAAATAGATTTCAATCCTTTGCTGTTTTAAGACCTTCTCTTAGAGCTTTCAATTCTGTCGCTAGTGAACCATTTTCATGGGTGGATTTTGTAGACCAAACTACCCAATTTCCATTGGTATCCCTAAGGACACCACATAAGCCACAATTTTAGTTATGGTTGTTGAAGCTGGCATCTACGTTTAGTTTAAACCAGCCTTTTGGAGGTTTATGCCAACTTATTTTAATGAGAACTTTTGGGGGGTTTGTAACACATTTTTCAGTGAGCAATTTGAATTATGTAGACCTTTGAATAATAAGAGAGTCATTGATAGTGTTGGACGTGTTGTTGTGATTGTTATTATTTTTGTTTATCCAAATATGCCAAATGACAAAAGGGAAGTAAGAGTCCCAATTTAAGTACGTGTTATTAAGAGGATAGTTAAGATCTTTTACTTGGATAAGTTAGTGCTTTCCATTTCAATTATAGTGGTTTTTCCATCGTAGGCAGGTCTAGAAATTCTTGACTGCTTTGCATTCTAGGAAAATATATTTTATTGATTCCTCATTAGTGTCACGATCCGTTTCCGGGTTGTGATGGCGCATGTCGTAGAACCAGGCTAGCCAAACGCTACAACAATACTCAATTCATTTACTGGACAAATTTACTCATTATTGGCTTAACTCATAGAAATATGGAAATTGTAATCATTTAATGCAGTCTAATAGACGAAAATAGGCTCCNCCCGTTCCGGGTTGTGATGGCGCCTGTCGTGGAACCAGGCTAGCCAAACGCTACAACAATACTCAATTCATTTACTGGAGAAATTTACTCATTATTGGCTTAACTCATAGAAATATGGAAATTGTAATCATTTAATGCAGTCTAATAGACGAAAATAGGCTCCAACAATCAATCTAGGATCTGGAGTCACGCAGTCATGAGCTACTAACATGAATATAACTGAGAAATAATACTGAAGTCTTAAGTTTCCAATTTCTAATACAGGAGGGAAAATAAGGAAAGGAGGGACGGGACAGCGAACGCCAGCTGCTACCTCGTCGGCTCTGAGGGATAAGCTGCTATCACCGATCCGCATCAAATCTCGGTGCACCTGG
>ML268098.1:5354-45597 GCA_005239495.1 Nicotiana undulata
GACAGGATTTAAAGACATTACTTACCTCAAAACTAGCCCGGAAACTATTCCGCAATGCGCTTGCCTCTCGAATCAACCTCCGAAGGCTCCAAATCTACCAAGTTCATATTTTTTTATCATCAATATATGCTTAACAAACGAATTCCAATTGAAAGATATCAAATTTAACTCAAAAACCCGAAATTGGTCAAAATCCGACCCCCCGGACCGCGTCCTGAAACTCAGAAATTTTTATACAAAGTTGTTCTTCATCATCTCACGAGTCCGTACATATAAAGAACATCAAATTCGGAGTCTGTTTGACCCCTCAAATCGACCCCTAAAGGTCTCATAATTTCAAGCCCTAAAACCCAATTTTCTACTGATTTTCCATGAATTTACACTGGTTTTATGTTCTATAATCATCCATAATCGAGTTTTAATGATCAAACACTTACCTCTATGAAGAACAAGGATTTCCCTCTTCAAAATCGCTCCAAAAAGCTCTTTTCCGTGCAACAATGGTGTAAAAATAGGTTTAGGTCGCGGAGAATTTAATTTATATCTGCCCAGTAATTTGCTCTCCGCGATCGCAGCACTGCCCCTGCGATCGCACAACACACTCACCTTGACCTCCGCGATCGCAGCACTGTGCACGCGATCGCACAATGCAATCGCCAGCCTACCCAAAGCGCCCAGTTTCCTCTACGCGATCACGATGAACCCAACGCGATCGCACTGAACTGTCCTCCAAAGCTACGCGATCGCGACCCGTATTACGCGATCGCACTGAACAAATTCACCCTGGTCCATTTTAACCCTACGCGATCGCACACATACCTACGCGATCGCAGTGAATAACCTTCAGCTGTGAAAACACCAGAAACAGCAGTGTTTTTAAGTCCAATAATGCCCGTTAAGCACCCGAAATCAATCCCGAGCCCCCTCGGGACCCCAACCAAATATACCAACATATCCCATAACATCATTAAAACTTAGTTTCACACTCAAAACACCAAAACTAACATCAAAACACCAATTTTACATCGGATTCAAGCCTAAGAACTTTGAAATTTCTAAAATCCACCAACGATGCCGAAACTATCCAAAACAACTCCGATTGATTTTAAATTTTGCAGACACATCCAAAATGACATTACGAACTTGTTCCAACTATATGAAATTCCATTCCGACCCCGATAGCCTATTTTTCACTGCCAACCGGAAATCGCGAAAAACTAACTTTCGCCAATTCAAGCCTAATTCTACACCGGACATCACAAAATTATTTTGAACACAGTACTAAGTCCCAAATCACCTAACGAAGCTATTCGAGACATAAAATCTGCATTCCAAGGTCGTTTACCAATAAGTCAACTCTTAGTTGACTTTTCTCATTTTAAGGCCATTCTTAAGGACTAAGTGACTGAATTCTCATTACAACCATTCGATTTCAAGCCTACCAACTCTAATACATCAAATATAGTATAACCAATCTATAACAAGTCAATAACAATAATTTTACTGCAAGTTCTACGTAACGACAGACCGGGTCGTTACATTCTCCCCCACTAAAACAAACGTTCGTCCTCGAACGTGCCTAGAGTTGTTCCAAACACCACCAAAATTGTTGTGTAACCTACCGTGCACATATTCGGAGGTGATCCAATGTCACCATACCCTATATAGGTCTAATAATCCAACATAACTGAGATTTCATTATCAAATCCTGACCCACAAACCATAGAACTACATATTTAACTTCTTAATCAATTCACATGATCAAATTCCAACGACTATAAGCTGAAATAGTCTGAACACGCTGTATCAAACCATATCCGTAACCCAAGATGAAATCACATAATATACCGCATGGCTCAACAACTCATAGCGATAACTCCTAACCACAATAGATGTTCAAACAACTCAATACCGGTACATACCCTCTTATCAAACCATGCCTCGCTCAAACACTTCCATATACTGCCGATGATGAAAGAAACACGTATGAACCATCAACCATTCGTCTGATCAGTATCAATACCATCCAGATCCATAACGGGTGCAACTTGTGCACCCAATAACCACATACCAAGAGCTCAATTCATTAAATAAAGAAGACTCACGCGAGTGGACTATCCTTCCACTAACACTTACCATCACCACATCATGCTATAAGCCTGATACACATCGTGAAACCATATCACACAAATCCGACACCAAGGATCATACCTCTACCTAACCGAGCTACAAAACGTGATCCCATCCAACCGCTGGACCACATGACACCCTCCAAGCCACCTTTATCAAATTCAATAACCATGCGAAATTCGACATCAATTACTCAAAGTGCATTGCCATAACCACGGGGAAATCGGACGATACCATGCCACCCCAACCAGAAAGAACATAACCTATACATCTCACCGGGAAACATCCCATTTACTTACCTTACTCAATCCTCGCTACAAAGCCCCTATAGAACCGCACCCTATGTACATATAACCATCGATCACCACTCCTCGAAACACCAAAAGGCAACCCATAGATCACTCCAAAACACGAATAAGCTCAATGACAATCAAATGGTACATCTCTCAACCATAGAAATTCGGAGTTGACAATTCTGACCTGTTGCAAAACACACACACACACATACCAGGCATATCAATAACTCTGAATCATCTCTGGTCACCCACAATAGATAGATAACTCTCCGAAAGTTCATAATGACTGAGTCATGGCACATAGATAACATCTGACTAACATTGCTCGCATCTTCACGGTCTACAACCACAAAATAACTTGTTCATGAGAAGTCCCAGTCTCGAAATCCATAAAGCGCATCAATTACCATATCAGATCCCAGCTGCACCACCCGAATATATAACATACTCAATCATTCCACGGGGGATACCCCCATAATTCCTCTATGTCACCAAGAAACCTTGAATATCAGCAGTCGATCCAACAAGAGAGCGTCGTAACACCAATGAAGCACCCTTATTCAAACACATTGCCTTAAACACATTGTCCTTTATGAATGTATACTCTCATCAAGCACCCAACTAGCCAAGAACTTTCCATTTGATCCCATTTAGAAGCAAAATCACTATACATCACATGGACCTCACGCCAGTAGAAAATATACATCTCTAACCGTGGTAGAAATCCTCAAGAACTTTCCGAATCACATTTGTACATCACCAAACCGTCAGGACTGAATCCTTTTAACTCAACCCAGCCACGCATGCCACCAAATTCCAAGAGCATTGCTAATAAATACCTGTAACAACTCATTACCTTATAAACACCCAAAGAACTAACCATATCCCTTATCATGCCGATCCGACCTACTACCAAGTTGTCCTATTTATCCAAGTTCCTTCTGACTTACTTTCGAATTGATACCTATTTTTGCCATAATACTGCAATTCTCAATCCCGACTCTCCGCACGAAATTCGAGCATAAAAATATACCGTCTAAGGCTCATAAGCCGCTGAATACTCCCTCAAATGTCCCTAAATGCACCACATCAGAAATACTTACCCTGAAGAGACTTCCTGCGAATTTAAAGTCATTACCTTCACTTTCCTGATACTGATGGATAGAATCCATGATAATGCAAATACATCACCAGCCTTGACACCTTCCCTGTAAATCTCAGTTCTAGCCCTTCTCTCACCTTGAAGATCCTCGATCGCTACATATAATCTTGAATCCATCTGAAACATTCTCGAACGTCATTTACTCTACGTAATTTCAATTACACTAACAAAGTAAACTGAACGACCTGACCCCGCTTGCAATCCACACCTTTGAAGCAACAAGCACACTTACACCTTGCACATACTACACTTACCAGTACAACTTAATCATTCAATAAATTCCATTATCCGTAAAGTACATTACAACATGTATCAAAGAAATTGCATTACTCGAGTCGTTCCTAGACTCCACCTCTGCAGGTCAGAACTGATTCACCAACATACCTCGAACTGAAACTGATACAACACATAATCGTGTAATCAACTTATCATTAGCGGACTCCCCCACTTGGCTCAAATCCAAAGATCAAGACAAACAATAACTCACGATGCCCACACATTATCACTGCCACCATACTGTAGTGGGATTCAACTAAATCCTCCATAAGCTTATATGACCCAAATCATCTAACACTCAAATCAAATGCAAATCTCGCATCCACCATTGTAATGGTCATGCCAACTCCCACAAGCGAGCTAAACTCAAATTACAACATACGCCATCTACTGACTGAAAAGAACTTGCTACAGATAAACATAAGGGTCACACACCTCAAGACAACCCGCAGGGGATACCCCTACCTGCTTAATCTCAAAATGTTATCTCACTATACACTTCCGAAAATCGTAGCCATCACACAATTACTATACCTTCCTACATTAGAACACAACCACTGCCTGCCCCCAATACATCCCATTAAGCGGTATAAGAACCTGAAGCTAATGGCAATACTAACACTGGAGTTGTGGTCAATGAAATCTTGAGCTTCTAGTAGCTCTACTCACACTCGTCTGACCACATGGATACCTTCATTGGACACCACGTGTCCCAAGAATGCTACTAAACTGAGCCAATAATTCACACTTGGAGAACTTCGCACAAAGCTTCTCCTCCCTATATCCTTGTAATACCATTATCAAATGCCGAGTATGCTATCCCTGGCTATGAGAGTACGACAGGATTCCATCAATAAATAAAATAACAAAGGAGTTATAACACGGCTGAATACACCGTCAATCAAATACATAGACGTTGTCGGGCCATTGGTCAGCTCAAAAGACATCACAGGAACTCAGAACATAACAGGAAAACCCACTTCACTCCACAACTAAACTACATGAGAGGTCCTTCAATACTCATAACTCGAAGCCATATTCTAACTCAATACAGAAGTCAAATAATCAATGGTTCTTGCCACATCTCCCGCCAATTCATTCTTGTCACAATCAAACAACCTGAACACATCTAACTATCAATCACACTCACCACGTAGTCATCTAGTCACAAAGTTTCATCAATAAGGACACCATGGACATATAAGTCCCCAAATACGTGTGTTCACACAAACGAAATCACAACACTCAAGTCACAGACAGAATCCATCCTCAAGTCCTCCAGACTGGCCCATTATCAACATGCTATAAATCACATCTCATCCCTAAAAGTCACAAGCCGACGACGCACAACTGATACCAAGCGCTCGCGTGCGCATTCGAATACATGAAAGGAATTCAAAGAGTTACGCTTTTGGATGAATAGATGGATTCGCACGATAAGAATTCAAGAATGTGGAATGTTTCCTAAGAGTTCTGAAGCCTCTCGAAGATAAGTACAGGCGTCTCCGTACCGATCCGCAAGACTCTACTAAACCTGCTCATGACCGTTGAGTCCTATGTAATCTAGAGCTCTAATACCAACTTGTCACGACCCCAAATCCTAACAGGTCGTGATGGCGCCTATCGTGGAACTAGGCTAGCCAACCATCACCTTACTACGCATTTGTTCAATTATAAGAGTTCACAATTTAATAATAATCATGCAACCAAGCATTTAATAGTGTAATTTAGTCTTAGCGTCCCAAGAATAGTCTAAACAAAACCTCCCAAGACTGGAGTCAATAGTCATGAGCATCTACGAATAAATAAGTCTAACTCTGATAAAACTATAATATATGTCTCTTAATCAAATGCTAAAACTAAATGAGGAAGGGAAATGGAGAAGTTGTGGACGCTGGACAGCTACCTCGAAATCCCATAAAGCTGCTGCTAACGAACAAGGCAGCTACTGCTCCAAATCGGTACCTGAATCTGTGCACAGAGGTACATGGAGTCTTTATGAGTACACCAACTCAGTAGTAATGAAAATAAATCACAGTCTGAGACATATAAAACACACAGTACATATACACAATTTCACAAAAGCCAGTAAAATACCAAGTCACCAGGTAGTATTCATCAAATACATAAGTTCAAATCAGTTTTCAGAAATCCTTTGAACCAAGTGTAATATCAGAATATCTCAGTAAAATTCTCAGTAAAAACCAGTTTGAAAAACGAAGTAAATCATAGTTTGAAAACTCAGTAAAAATCTTCATAAAACAGCCCCTCGGGCCGTAATCATTTCTCGTAACAATATCTTTCAGTATTAACCCATCATGCCACCTCACAATCACTCTTCCCATCAGGAAACCTCACAATCACTCTGCCCATCAAGAAACCTCACAATCACTCTACCCATCAAGCAACCTCACAATCACTCTGCATAAGCCCGCGGGCATCACTCATTAGGTACCTGCACTCACAGAGGGTGTGTACAGACTCCAGAGGGGCTCCTACAGCCCAAGCGCTATAATAAGCCACATCATGGCATAATAACTCACAATATAGGCCCGCAGCCTCACTCATATCATATCATCCTCAAAACATAGGCCAGCAGCCTCACTCAGTCAGACACTCTCAATTTGCCCTTCAGGCCATAAATATACCGAGTTCTCGATCTAAAAACAATGTTTCATTTTCAAGAAATAGTATCAAAATAGTCTGAGTGTCAAAAAAATTTCACAGAAAAGACTGAGTGAAAAATCATAACATATCAGTGAGGAAAATAGTAAAAACATCCCCCAAGGGGTAAACAGATCGGCACTAGGCCCCAAACATGACTTGCAGCCCAAATCATATCAAGTATATATAGTACTATTGGAAATAAGCTTAATGACCGTTTCACAACTCAATAGTCGCCTAAGTAAGGAATATATCTCCAAAGTTTCAACCTTTGCATTTCAAAACCCGTGAAAGGGTGCATAGTCCGGGGTTTCATACCCTCAATACAGGATTTAAAGACATTACTTACCTTAAAACTAGCCCGGAAGCTATTCCGCAATGCGCTTGCCTCTCGAATCAAACTCCGAAGGCTCCAAATCTACCAAGTTCATATTTTTTTATCAACAATATATGCTTAACGAACAAATTCCAATCGAAAGATATGAAATTTAACTCAAAAACCCGAAATTGGTCAAAACCCGACCCCTGGGCCCGCATTCTGAAACTCGGAAATTTTTAAACAAAGTTGTTCTTCATTATCTCACGAGTCTGTACATATAAAGAACATCAAATTCGGAGTCCGTTTGACCCCTCAAATCGACCCCTAAAGGTCTCATAATTTCAAGCCCTAAAACCCAATTTTTCTACTGAATTTCCATGAATTTACACTGGTTTTATGTTCTATAATCATCCATAATCGAGTTTTAATGATCAAACACTTACCTCTATGAAGAACAAGGATTTCTCTCTTCAAAATCGCTCCAAAAAGCTCTTTTCCGTGCAACAATGGTGTAAAAATAGGTTTAGGTCGCGGAGGATTTAATTTATATCTGCCCAGTAATTTGCTCTCCGCGATCGCAGCACTGCCCCTGCGATCGCACAACACACTCACCTTGACCTCCGCGATCTCAGCACTGTGCACGCGATCGCACAATGCAATCGCCAGCCTACCCCACGCGCCCAGTTTCCTCTACGCGATCACGATGAACCCAACGCGATCGCACTGAACTGTCCTCCAAAGCTACGCGATCGCGACCCGTATTCCGCGATCGCACTGAACAAATTCACCCTGGTCCATTTTAACCCTACGCGATCGCACACATACCTACGCAATCGCAGTGAATAACCTTCAGCTGTGAAAACACCAGAAACAACAGTGTTTTTAAGTCCAATAATGCCCGTTAAGCACCTGAAATCAATCCTGAGCCCCCTCGGGACCCCAACCAAATATACCAACATATCCCATAACATCATTCAAACTTAGTTGCACACTCAAAACACCAAAACTAACATCAAAACACCAATTTTACATCGGATTCAAGCCTAAGAACTTTGAAATTTCTAAAGTCCACCAATAATCCCGAAACTATCCAAAACAACTCCGATTGATCTGAAATTTTGCAGACACATCCAAAATGACATTACGAATTGTTCCAACTTTTGAAAATTCCATTCCGAACCCGATAGCCTATTTTCCATTGCCAACCGGAAATCGCCAAAAACTAACTTTCGCCAATTCAAGCCTAATTCTACACCGGACATCATAAAATTTTTCTGAACACACTCCTAAATCCCAAATCACCTAACGAAGCTATTCGAGACATAAAATCCGCATTCCAAGGTCGTTTACCAATAAGTCAACTCTTAGTTGACTTTTCTCATTTTAAGGCCATTCTTAAGGACTAAGTGACTGAATTCTCATTACAACCATTCGATTTCAAGCCTACCAACTCTAATACATCAAATACAGTATAACCAATCTATAACAAGTCAATAACAACAATTTTACTGCAAGTCCTACGTAACAACAGACCGGATCGTTACATCCGCACTTAGCCAAAGCCATAGAACACATCGTCGGAAATCCAAAGTCCACATCCTCATAGCATGCCCCGATCCCACACGGCGATTTAGCTTAATACTTCAAAACTTATGAAATGTCTGTTTGAAGACTCTGTTAAGCGTTTATCCATCCTTGCAATAGTCAAACAACTTCCCCAAATGTTCTAAAATTATAATATATGCACCCCACCGAATGGAAACCTCATAAGAAACACACGATCCCAACTCACCACGCAGGAGGTGGCCCAACGACTATACTCAAATCGACGCCTTACCATGAACCCTCCTTAATCACAACAGCTAGGCCACCAGCCAGTCTTTCCCAAATCTGTGCTTACTAACCACATATAAGAACCTACCTCGTACCATAAATGAACGACTGGAAGATTTAACATTGCATATGCTCCTGAGGCTAGACAGCACATCGCGATGATAATCAATCATTCATATCCCTTCTCGATCCATTTGCAGCCTCACTGATCGTCGGCGCATAACAAATACTGAGTGCACAACATCACATATGATCGATTAGGAAGAGTCAAAGACATAGATTTCAAGCTGAAACAAGGTCGCATGATAAGGAAAGAAGAAGGGAAATTTTCCTAAGTGTCATGTAGCCTCCCGAAGATAGGTATAGTCGTCATCATACCGATCTGTAAGACTCTACTAGACACTTTCTCATGACTCATAGAACATATGAACCTAGTGCTCTAATCCAAACTTGTCACACCTCAAAATCCACTAGTCGTGATGGCACCTAACTCGACCCACTAGGTAAGCCAACTGATAGTCAATACATTCCAAATGAGATTTATAGAAAAATAGTGAAGAATTATATGAACATTTATATATTAACCCAAGGACTGGTAGTACGGATCATGAGCTTCTACGAATTTGAAATTTACAAAGCTAGTATAAATAAATACACGATCTGTTTGAAAGTTGCATAAACAGATTAGAAATATCTAAAGTTACCAAGGAGAAGTGGCAGCTATATTCCAGAATGCACGAACATCTTCAGAGTCAGCTCCCGACATCACCAGCAGCCCCGCTCCAAAATGTGCACGCAAGGTGCAGAAGTGTAGTATGAGTACCCAGTAAGTATCTTGTCTAACTTCATCGAAGTAGTGATGAGGCTTTTTAGTTAAATGATACTCACTTATAAAACCTGTACCGAAAACTAGCAATGGAACTATGCTATGATATAACAGAAAAGAGTACATGAAAAGAATATGCAAAGCAATAATTGAGTACTAGATGAGATCAAAATTTAACATTTACCAATATCTCTGCCAATTTTTTCCTTAGAGCGAAAACCAATAAACCACGAAGTCATGCCATAACTTTCATAGCGTGAGGAATGTACTCAAACATCAAGTCAATTGCATGGCAACACCCTTCATACATTTATCTCATCCTCACCAAGTATGCATATAACAGTACCAACCGGATGTCAGAATTGCGGATAGCAGAAATGACAAAGTAGAAAATATACAAGTAGCAATAATGAACAAGGATATACATATGGGCAACAACAATAATGCTAGGCGGAAAGCACATGAGTAATGAAAGCAATTAGGAAACAAGAATATAAACTTCAACTAACTAGCATGGTGGAGGCCTAGATATTGATATAACAAATAAGAAGGTAACACGTGATCTTTATAAATTAACAAGTAGAGGCATGAATGACTAACATAGTAGAAGTCCTGTACTAAAGTGCAACAAAATAGATATGACATGGATGTAATTGTAACAATAGGAAGTAGGCATGGTATTTTCAAATTAAGCAAGTAGAAGGCATGGGCAAAACAACAACAATTGAGATAGAGAACAAAAAAAAGAACAGTAATGACAAGTCACATAAGAACCATAAATACGACAATAACAACTCAAAGTAAAGGCATGAACATATCTACAAGGAAAGGATATCACAACATAATGCATTTCCCTCGTCCTCACCTACACGGAAACACCATTCGTGCCATGAACTCATGATACCATAAAAATTATGAAAATATAAATGTAGCGGCACGACATCACCCTTCGTTCTTTTACTCTCAAATGAAATGGCACGGCATCACACTTCGAGCTTTACACTCACATAACATGGAACGACATCACCCTTCGTGATTTTACTCTCAAATGATATGGCACGACATCACCCTTAGTGGCTTTACACTTTTCCTGACATGATAACATATATATAATGGAACGGCATCACCCTTCGTGCTTTACACTCTTCCTTACAAAGCACATGTATATCAATGTTAAACAAGGTAGGTAGTACAAATAACTTCAAGGATAGTATTTAAATGAATATTCCAAATAAACCTCATTCACAACTTTCAAGTCAACAATAGTTCAATAAACCCTCAAGAACCTTATTATTCAAGTATTTCAACAAATCTAAAAAATGATCTACAACCGAGTATAAAATATAATATCTCAAGAATATCAGTCGTAGCAATGTATAAATGATTAAGCATAATGATGAACTAATTAGTCACATCAATGTTTTTCTCATAATTTCGCCAAATTTTGATCAAGTTATAATAAACTAAATCTTGGTTTCTAACATATAATTCTACAATCTTAGTATCCATGAGTCGAGTAAGACATGAAGCAAGAATGTCATGTAATCCTACAAGGCACAATTCATGGTATAATCTACCTCCGAGCATGATTAACCCTGGCACATGCATATATGCTCGTCACCTCATATATGTATCACCCCCGCATGTAGAAAATAATGTTAAATAGTAGGAAAAATTCCCTTAACAGAGTTATGCAAGACACTTACCTCCAATAAGCCTAATCGATACACTAGAAGCGTCATCCTGCTCAATTATTCTCCGAACGGCTCGAAACTAGCCAAAAGCAACTCAAATACATCAAATAATTCTAAAGGAAACAAACTCAATTCATAAAGGTCAAATCTTTAATCAAAAGCCCAAAATCATCCAAGAAGTCCAACTCGGGCCTACACCTCGGAACACAACAACTCTCACAAAATCCGACAACCCATTCAATTACGAGTCCAACCATAATAGTTTCACTCAAATCAGATTCTGAATCAATGTTCAAAACTCAATAATTCACTTTAGGAAAATTTAGAAAAATACCCCTAATTTCACTTTTGAAACCCTCGATTAAATACCAAAAACGAAGATAAATTCATGGTATAAAACCAAAAATGAGTAGAGAACATTTACCCCAATCCACATGGTGAAAATTGCTTCAAGAATCGCCTTAATCCGAGCTTCATAGCTCAAAATATGCAAAAATGGTCGAAACCCCCGAAATAGAGTACTATATATTCACTACAAAGGAATACCTTATGCGATCGCGGGACACTCTCCGCGATCGGGAAGAACAAGCTCAGCAGGCTCACAAAATACCTTACGTGATCGTGTAATAGACCATGCGAATGTGATGATTAACTTCATCGAGTTATGCGATCGCAGCATACACAATGCGAACTCGAAGAAGAAGAAGAAGAAGAAGCCACTGCCCAACATAGTCCAAACTACTATGCGAACGCGGGAGTACTAGTGTGAACGCAGTGCAGAAACAGCAGCAGCATACGCGAACGCAGACTTTTATTCGCGAACACTAATACGAAATACTCAGCTCCAAATTTTCCCTCTACACGATCGCATCCCTTAATCCATGATCGCGAAGAACACTAGGCACACCAGACATTAGCAGAACCAACAGTGCAATATGAAGAAGAAATGGTCTGAAATCGATCTGAAACATGCTCGAGCCCCTCGGGACCACGTCCGAACATTCCAACAAGTCTCGTAACATAACATGGACCGGATCGAGGCCTCAAATCACACGTAATAACATCAAAACTATGAATTGCATCTTAAATCAAAAATCAATGAACTTTGAATTTTAAACTTCCAACGCTCGCGCCGAAACGTATCAAATCAACCCGGAATAAATTCAAATTTTGCACCCAAGTCTCAAATGACATATCGAAGCTATTCAAATCTCCGGAACCACAATCTAAATCTGATATCCTCAAAGACAACTTCTGATCAAACTTATTGTCAACCCAAGAAAAGGAATAATTTTGAAGATTGACAAAGGAACTCAGATATGAACTAGGCCCATCACTGGCAGACATAGACACAAGTAGAGTCAAAGGCACGTGAGGTGCCCATGCAGGAGATAAATGTAATATGGTAAAATAGATATATCTCCTGGTCGATTAGATTGCAAAAATAATAAGGAGATGGACTCCTTATTCAGTAATAACAGAATCTTAGATAAGGATGGATTTGAGGGGTTGAGATTAACTAGAACTCTTCCACCAAGGAAGAGTAGCATTAGAACTCTAGTTAATTCCTTATCTACTAATCCTATATATTGCATATTATTCTTATTGTATAGGTATGCACAAAAGCATAAGTTAAGCAAGAACTGAAAGAAAAATTAGCGATGCAATTTTGCAAGCAGTTCGTGTGAAATTTGAGTGTGCGAATCTGAAGCTACTTCAACCAGCTAGAAGAACCAGTTCTAACTGTTGTCATTTAGTCCATTTTATTTGTAGTAGATGTTTTTAACTTGTACCTTTTCAGCTTTATCTAGAAGCGTCTGTAATAGTTACTTTGTGTTTCAAGTTATAATTAACTTGGAGCTTGTCGCAAATAGCTAGAGGCTAGTTTGCTACAAGGGATTAGAGGTAATCCTAGGTTTACAAAAGAGTTTTTGTAAATGATGTTTTGGCTCACTGATTTAGTAAAGAGTTTGGGAAAATCCTACTGGGAAGTAGGTCGTTGGTTTTTCACCTTTTGAGCCAGTTATTTTCCACGTAAAAAGCTTTGTGTTCTTTAATTTCTTTAATTATCATTCCGCAAATAGTAGGAGTTGGAAAAAATAGAAGAACTTGGTCCTTCTATAACAACTGCACGCCAAATCGGACACCACACAAATCCCCTCCCCCCTTGTGTGGTATTAATGATTAAAACACCAATTGGTATCAGAGCAGGTTATCCTTGAAAAGGCTAACATCTTAGGAGATGATCAAGATGAGTGAACCACCTGGGAACTGGGAAGGACAATTAACAGCTAGGACACCACTCTTCAATGTCCAGTACTACTCCTGGTGGAAAAACAGGATGAGAGACCATATAATTGGAAAAGATTACGAGCTATGAGACATTGTTACTGATGGTCCCATGTCCACCATGAAGAAGAATGTTGAAGGAGTAGATGTGCCAAAGACAAGAGCTGACTACACTGCTGAGGATCTGAGAAAGTGGGAAAAGAATGCTAAGGCCAAGAAGTGGCTTGTGTATGGACTTGGTCCAGATGAGTACATCAGAATTCAAAGTTGTACCACTGCTAAAGAAATTTGGGACGCTTTACAAGTGGCTCATGAAGGAAATCCTCAAGTGAAGAGGACCAGAGGTACTCTACTATATTCTCAATATGAGAATTTCTCTATGAAGGAAGGAGAGACTATTCAAGAGATGTATACAAGGTTCACTACACTAACCAATGAACTGAAATCTCTTGGAAGGACTCTTCTTGAAGAAGACAAAGTTGAGAAGATTCTGATAAGGGTTCTTCCAGTTTCTTGGGAAAGAAAGATCACTGCAATTCAGGAATCTGAGAACATTGCAACTCTTAAAACGGATGAGCTGATTGGAAATCTCACTGCCTATGAATGCACTTATAAGGAAGACTATGAAGATGGATGCTCCAAAGAAGGAAAGGAGTCTGGCACTCAGAATCATTGAAGGAGCTGATCTGGAGGAAAATGAAATGGCTATGATCACCAAGGATTTCAAGAAATACCTTATGAGAGGAAAAGGTTCCTCAAGAGGTGGAAATTACAATAAGACAAGGGTACCTGAAAAAATAACTAATGAGGGATGCTGCAAGTGTGAGAAGACTGATCATCACATCAAGAACTGCCCTCATTGAGAAATTGAATGGAAGAAGGAAAGATCTGAATGAAGGAATCGTAAGAAGGAACATGTTCAGCCCAAGAAGAACAAAGGATCAACAAAGGCTATGGTTTCTGCTTGGGGAGAAAGTTTAGATGAGGAATTAGATGATGAATATGGAGATGAACAAGCACTTATGGCAATTGGAAAATCAGATGAGGAATCTCATGAGGAATCTCATGAGGAATCTAAGTTAAGTATAATTCATCTCAAAGACAAGATTAAGTTTTTGTCTAAAGAAAACTCCCTGAATAACTGCTAGATTTTATTGATGAATCTGAGGTAATAAATAAGGAAAGGAACATCTGTCTAAGGATTGTGTGATTTTGAAAGCAAAGTGTAAGAACCTGAAACTCAGAGTCAGTGAGACTGTGAGTGAAAATGCAACTCTGAAGAACCAGGTTTATACATCTAAAGTTTATGGCCTAGAGTTAAAATCTAAAAATCTAAAACTAAAACTAAAACTAGGAACCAGTAAGAAGACAACTGACATCTCCCAACTCACCTTAGAAGAAAATCTAGGTAAACTAAAAGATGAGTTGTATAGGAAGGATAAACATGTAAGAATATTGAAGGAGGAACTAGGCAAGGTCAAACATGAAATAGACAGAACATGTAAATGGGACAAATCTTCCGATGCTTTGACATGGCTACAGGAATATCATAATAGCAATAAAAGAGGACTTGGCTTTGGGAATCAAATGCCTAAGTGGGATCCTAAAAGCAAGTACCTCACTCTTCCTGAGAACAAATTTTGTACCCATTGTGGTAAGACTGGTAACTATAAAAGTGAATGTAATGCAAAAGAAAAAGTCAGTCAAAAGAACAAAAGTTTTGTTCAAGGGAAGAATTGGTTACCAAGTTGGGCTAAAAATAATTTAATTCATTATTTTGCTTATAGAAAGTGACCCAAACTAGTTTGGGTTCCTAAGACTAACCCCTGATTTTATTTTTTAGGTTCAAGTGGAGGGGAGCAGCCAAATATGGTACATGGACAGTGGCTGCTCAAAGCATATGAATGGCAACAAGAACCAGTTCCTTTCACTTGAGGACTTCAAAGGGGGAAATGTCTCCTTTGGAAATGGGATGAAAGGTGAAATCATTGGGGTTGGTAAGGTAAGTAAGAATGAAACTCATTACATTTAGAATGTCTACTTGATAGACGGTTTGAAATATAGCCTAATTAGTGTGTCACAACTGTGTGATAGAGGTAACTTGGTAGCATTCACCTCTACAAAATGTTTTGTGATAAATCTTACCACTGACAAGATTGTTTTGCAGGGAAAAAGATTGAATAATATATACATTATAGATCTGTCCACACTTTCAGAAAATGAACTAACATGCTTAAGTGTGCTGGACAGTGATCCCCTCCTTTGGCATAAGAGACTTGGACATGCAAGTCTAAGTCAACTCAATAAATTAGTCTCCAAGAACTTAGTGATAGGACTGCCTAACATTAAGTTCAAAGAAGACAAAGTTTGTGAAGCTTGTGCAAAGGGGAAGCAGTTAAGATCCTCTTTTAAAAGAAAGAAAGTGGTAAGTACCACCAGAACGATGGAATTGGTTCATATGGATCTTTGTGGTCCAATGAGAACATTAAGCAGATGTGGTAAGAGATACGTGATGGTGCTTGTTAATGATTCTTCTAGATTTACCAGGACATTGTTTCTAACATCTAAATATGAATCATTTGACATGTTCACTTCTTTTGTTAGAAAAATTCAGAAACAATTAGGAAATCAACTTGCATCAATTAGGTCTGATCATGACACCGAATTTGAAAATACTAAGTTTGCTGAATTTTGTGATGAGCATGGCATAGATCATAATTTTTTTGCTCCTAGAATTCCACAACAAAATGGAGTGGTTGAAAGAAAGAATAGAACACTTGAAGATATGGCTAGGACTATGATTCTTCTAGTAAACTACCCCATAGCTTCTGGGCAGAAACTGTTAATACTGCATGCTATATCATAAATAGGTGCATGACTAGACCTCTTGTAGAGAAGACTCCCTATGAGTTACTTAAAGGGAGAAAATATATCCCACCTTAGAGAATTTGGTTGCAAGTGCTTTGTGCACAACAACAGTAAAGACTCCCAAGGTAAGTTTGATCACAGAAGTGATAAGGGAGTATTCTTGGGATTTCCTTCACATAGTAAAGCTTATAAAGTTTATAACAAAAGAACTATGTGTGTTGAAGAAAGTGTACCTGTGGTTTTTGATGAAACTAACATTCTTTCTGAGAGACAGGAACAATATGATGAAGCAATTGGGATAGTTAGAAACTCACATGAAACCACAACCCAAACTGAAGACACACTGGAGGAAGGAACAGGTGATGGAACAGGTTCATCCATCCCGGGCAACATGACAGGGGGAATAGAACAAAATAATTCGCAAACTTCATTGGAACCTGTGCTTGAACATGTTCCACAGAAACAAAGCATTGAAGGAACATCAAGGAATAACCAGTTGGTTGTGAAACCTTACAGATATCAAAGTTCTCATCCTATTGAGAACATCATCAATTATCCAACCACTGGAATTAAAACCAGATCTTCTTTAAAGAATCTTTGTGCTTTTGATGATTTCTTATCTCTTATTAAACCTAAAAATGTTGTTGAGGCTTTGCAGGATGCAAACTAGGTAAATGCAATGCAATATGAACTCAACCAAATTGAAAGGAGTCAAGTTTGGCATCTGGTACCAAGACCCTTGGATAGATCAGTAATTAGCACTAAGTGGGTCTTCAGAAACAAACTTGATGAAGATGGAACAGTTACTAGGAACAAGGCAAGATTGGTGGTTCAAGGATATAGTCAGGAGGAAGGCATAGACTATGACGAAACCTTTTCTCCACTGGCAAGGTTGGAAGCTATAAGACTCCTCATAGCCTTTGCTGCTTACATGGAATTCACCCTTCACCAGATGTATGTCAAGAGTGCCTTCCTAAATGGATATCTAAAGGAAGAAGTGTTTGTCAAGAAACCTCCGGGGTTTGAGAACAAGGAGAATCCTGATCATATGTACAAAATTGACAAAGAACTGTATGGACTCAAGCAAGATCCTAGAGCATGGTATGAAAGGTTATCAATGTTCTTGCTTGAGCATGGCTACAAGAGAGGTAAAATTGATAGTACTTGGTTCTTGAAATAAAAAGGTAAAGACCTCTTGGTAGTTCAGATATATGTGGATGCCATAATATTTGGAGCAACTACTGATAAGATAAGTAAAGAATTTGCTAAACTAATGGGGAGTGAATTTGAAATGAGCATGATGGGTGAGCTTAATTTCTTTTTAGGCTTACAAACTAAACAAAATTCAAATGGAACTATGATCCATCAGCAAAAGTATGTAAAAGAGTTGCTTAAAAGGTTTAAAGTGGAAGATTTCAAAGAAATTGATACTCATATTGCAACAGCCACAAAATTGGATATAGATGAACCTGGTTCATCTGTTGATCAAAAGTTGTATAGGGGAATGATTGGTTCATTGTTGTATCTCACTGCTAGTAGACCTGACACTGTTTTCAGTGTAGGACTTTGTGCAAGATTTTAGGCTAAAGATTTATTTATATATATATATATTTATGAAATAAAAATTAAAATATTGGCTAGAAAATCTGAAACTTGTGTAAATAATCAGATTAATTGTTACTCAGTCTCATACTGTAAATAGTATACTCATTTTCCATGTTTTGATATGACTCACTGGTTACTAATAAAATTCTCGCTATAGTTGAAAATTGAGACATGACTAAGGCCTCATTTGTTTGCACTTAATGAGGGTCTAAATCAGAATGATACAGACCTAAGCCCATAAAGGGCATTTGTTTTTTTTGCGTCTCAATTGGTCTGAATTGGTCTGGATCGGTCAAACCTTAAACCTAGTCTTAATAGCGTCCAGACCCTTTAAAACACGCTTTTATATTTCCCAAAACTTCACGCTTCTTTAATTTTTTTTTCACGCCTCTCTTTCCTTCTCTCTCTCCAACTATCAGTCACTACTCAAATCCTTTCCCCCTGAAGATTTCAAAACTTTTACAAGTATTTCATTTATTAATTTGTCATATTCATTATATTTTTGGTAACAACTTGTTTTTATAAAGAACTATGTGAAATTTTGTTATCCAAATTTGATTTATTAAAGTGCTAAGGAACTTCATAAATATCTATATATTGTGAATTAGGTGGTGTATTAGAATTGCAAGATAGACTCTCTTTGATGAATAATATTTTAATTGTTGGAAATATAGGATTCCATGTGTATATCTGGAATGATTCCATGTGGTGGACAACATAGATATTAGATAGTAGAAGGGAGGGAATTTGCTTTAGTTAAGCTTATGATAGATAACTCAACTTGTCTATTTAAGGATAAAGACTTCACAAGGATGGGAGCTTTATTCATGATCCTTGTGTTCGCTTCATCTAGCGTTCTATACTTCACAAAATAGCATTATATTCTACAGTGTAAATACATAATTCATTTTTATTCTGTTTAGGGAAAAATATTCACTTTTATCTGACGTCTCTTGTAAAAAAAATCATATTATAAATTTTTTCCTTGACAAGTTATGTTCCTCTTGCGTGCTTGGTGAAGTCGTGCTTATGGAGTACTAAAAGCAAGATTCCCGATATTGGACTCCATATCCTATTGATATTCAAGAGATGTTGTTATTGAGTGTTTTGCAGTTCATAATTTTATCATAAAAGAGCGCATCAATGATGATTTGTTTAATCAATTTGATTTGCCTCAAATAGTATTTGACGAACAACAACAACAACAAGAAGCAGTATGGGATGAAACTAATAGACCTAGCTGGATAGTTGAAGATTCTCATATAATGAATGACATGCGCCAGCAACTTGCACTCAAACTAATACAACGAAGAGGAAATACTTGAGAGTTTTGTGTTTTAGTAATTTGAAATTATATTTCGGTGTTTGAATGTTAAAACTTGATCTGATTATCAATTAGTTATTCAAATACTTTAATATTTGGGCATTTAAGTTAGAACTAGTTTTGAGTTTATTATTAATTTGTTGGATAAGTTTTAATCACTTTTTTCAGAATTTTATATTTGTTATGTTTAAAATAGAAAAATTATACATATTCAGATGTTGAAAAACAAACAGTCTTAATCATTCAGTGTTCATCTATATACCATATCTTAATATTCAGACGTGCATTCAGATTCAGACGTCTTAATCTTAATAAAAACAAATGAGGCCTAAGAGGATCCTTAAGTGATGAACCTGGTTTATCAGTGCTGGTTCATCTGAAAGGCAAGATATGTGTTCTACAATCTACACATTTTGAAATACTAATATTTAAATCATGAGCAGAACTCTACCCAAACTCAAAATCTTTCAAAGCCTATCTTACAAATATTTGAACCAGTTCCGTCTAAATTAAGAATCCCCACCGTATTAAAACACCTAGATAGGGAAGCGGTAACCGTCATTCCAAATTGAACAAATGCAGAGTGATTAGACTTCTAATTGACCTAAAAAGTTGCTGTTGTGTATTAGTCACCCTTCCCCTTTAAATCCCTCAACACCACCTCTTAAAATCCTTCATAAATTCTGGAAAAAAAAACCGTCGAACCCCTTTCTTCTCTCATTGCCTTCAACTCCAATCCAAATTCTTTCCTCCATCATCAAACCAAAATCAAAATGTCTAACCCCTGGAACAATCCTTGTACTCCATCACCCCCTACACTATCCTCGTATTCCACAACCCTTCAATATAGTTCTACCCCTCCTCAACCTAGTTCTACCACTCCTCAACCTAGTCCTAAACCCGAACACATAAAAAGGAGAGTTAAAATGCTTTCTAGAAAGATAGTGGCCAAATGTTCTTTAACGAGAAAATTAAATGCAAAGCTTCAAGAAAGTCAGGCTCAAGAATCACAAAATTCAAGCGATTCCTTTAAATCAGCGACGGAGGGGGAAGGAACAGGATCTTTCGAATCTGAACATGTATCTTCTGTACCAAAAACTACTTTTGAGGCTGATTCTGAGACTGCTGAAAATTTAGAAACTAGGTTCATCTTGGTTGGGTCTGTGATAGATGTGGAATTGCTTGAGACGAGAAGGAGAGGTGGTAAAAACAAAATTGAAAAATAAAAAGAGAGAGAGAGAGAGAGGGAGTAAGGAGTGAAGAGAGGAGAAAGGGAAAGAATCTGTTAGAATGGCTATTTGTGGAGCTGAGCCAGAAAATCTGGAAGAAGGTGTCAAGAAGGCAGGGGGAAGTGAATCAGGAGAAGCCGCTAAAAGGTTAGTAAATCTGGGAAAGCATACAGATGAACCTAGTTCATCTACTGACGAAACTCTGGCGGATCTGCTGAAAAAGTTAGGCGATAGTTACAATCCAATGAAGAAAAGAACTCCTAAAGCTCTAACTTTTGGGATAGCAAGAGCAAATAAGAAAAGAAAAGCTTTTCCTTCTGAGAGTTCTGATATTCCTCTTCCAAGAGGAAGAACTACAAGGAACAAGCTAAAGCAAAGTGACGATGAGCTGCAGAGAGCTTTAGCGGAGAGTAAGAAGAAGCTGGAGAAAGGAAAAGAAAAAGTGGTTGAGCCTGTGGAGGCTGTTGAAGTAGATGAGATGGACCTGGTCCATCAAAGTGAAAAGGTGGCAGAGGAAGAGGTTCAGATTCGTAAGCCAAAGAAAGCAAAGACTTCCTCAAAGAAGTCTTCATATGTTACTAAGTCTGCTGAACCCTCTATCGTGGCTAAGAGAACCAGGTCTGCTGTGAAACCCAAGAAAGTGCAAATTACTGAAGAATATGGTTGGAGTGATGAAGAGGAGGTTGAGTCTGATGGGGATAAGGATAGGTTGAAAAAGTTTGGAAAACCAACAATTTTGAAGGGAATGTTGTTAAAGGATTTGGAAGCGGAAGGAATAACTCTGCTCCTGGAGAAACTTGAGATACAGGGATGGAAAGACATGGTCCTTAAGTTGGATGAGAAACTGGCCAGGAATGAAATTGTGGAGTTTATGGCCAACGTTGAGATCAAAGATGGTAGAGTCACCAGCCTGGTGAAGGGGTCCAAATTTCTTTTGATGCCAAAGAATTGGGTGAAATCCTTGGCACTCCCTCTGAAGGCTATGATGACTACACTAGGCAGAAATGGCCAAGTCTGGATTCTCTTCCAACTGCCCTGGTGATAGAAGGAAGTTCTATGACAATGAGGAAGAGAGTGAGCCCAAGGTAGTCTATAAGAGTGAAATGAATCCTCCTCACAAGATGATCTTTGAATTCATCAACAAGTGTGTGTTGCCACGGCTAGAAAGGAGGCACATTGCAAATTAGATGGATTTGGTTTTGATGGAGTGCTTGGACAGTGCGAGGCAGATAAGCTGGCCTTGGTTCATAATTCAGCTTTTGGACATAGTTGTCAATGGCTCCAAAGCCCATGCCATTCCATATGGCTTCATTCTCACTATTGTACTTGCTCATTACAAGGTGCCTCTGAAGAAGGCGGAGATGGCCACAAGCAAGTACCACTTTGGAATCAATACTCTTCTGGATTGTGATTATGAGGTTAATGTCATCCCCAATGAACCTGGTTCATCGAAGAGGACACCTATAAACAGCAAAGTCAGAGCTCTAGTGTAGGAGAGTGGGGCAAAGGATGCTGAAATAGCAAGGCTGAAGAATCGTTTGGCAGAGGTTGAATCTGAGAGGGATTCTCTCCGAGCAGAGCTTAGAAAGTAAAGGGAGAAGAATGAAAGAATTCTTCAAGATATGTTGACTCTTCTCCAAGCTAAAACCCCAGCCTCTAGCTCTTCCAAGCCTTAGTTGCCTAGCCTGCCTAGAATATCAGTGACCCAGCTCAAGACCTTTTCTTGTTTTTTTGCTCATGTTTAACTGTTTTTATTTCATTTTGTGGATTGTGGAAGAACCATACTTTCTATCAATGAAATCTGCTAATTTTTCTCTTATTCAGTGTCTCTATTTCTTTGATAGTTTGAATTATTAGCTGCTTATTGATGATTAATCCATGATTGCACTTGCAGTTGCCCAAGTGGCCATGAGTAATTCTTAATTATCTGGGATTCACATAATTTTTGCAACTTTTCGATGATGCCAAAAGGGGGAAGAATGGTTGTGCTGCTTTGAACAAGTGATATTTATAACCTAATGACCCTGGGTTTTTGTGATAAATGCTTAATACTCTAATATGTGTCAATGTTGGATTAAGCAGGATACATGCCTAAACTTATGGATGCACAAAGTTTTGTCATCATCAAAAAGGGGAATTTGTTGGCTCAAGAAAAGGAATAGTTTTGAATATTGACAAAGGAACTCAGATATGAACCATGTCCATCACTGGCAGACATAGACACAAGCAGAGTCAAAGGCACGTGAGGTGCACATGCAGGAGATAAATGTAAGCTGGTAAAATAGGGATATCTCCTGATCGAAAAGATTGCAAAAATAATAAGGAGATGGACTCCTTATTCAGTAAGAACATAATTTTAGATAAGGAAGGATTTGAGGAGTTGATATTAAGTAGAACTCTTCCACCAAGGAAGAGTAGCATTAGAACTCTAGTTAATTCCTTATCTACTAATCCTATATATTGCAGATTGTTCTTATTGTACAGGTACGCACAAAAGCAGAAGTTAAGCAAGAATTGAGAGAAAAATTAGCGAGGCAATTTTGCAAGCAGTTCGTGTGAAATTTGAGTGTGCGAATCTGAAGCTACTTGAACCAGCTAGAAGAACTAGTTCCAACTGTTGTCTTTTAGTCTAGTTTATTTGTAGTAGGTGATTTTTAACTTGTACCTTTTCAGCTTTATCTCGAAGCGTCTGTAATAGGTAATTTGTGTTTCTGGTTATAGCTAACTTGGAGTTTGTCGCAAATAGCTAGAGATTAGTTTGCTACAAGGGATTAGAGGTAATCCTAGGTTTACAAAAGAGTTTTTGTAAATGTTGTTTTGGCTCGCTAATTTAGTAAAGAGTTTTGGGAAAATCATACTGGGGAGTAGTTCGTGGTTTTTTCACCTTTTGAGCCAGGTGTTTTCCACGTAAAAATCTCTGTGTTCTTTAATTTTTGTATTTATCATTCCGCAAATAGTAGGAGTTGGAACACAAAGAAGAACCCGGTATAACAAGTGGACGCAAATTCAAAATTAGCGAATCTTGAAGTTCATTCTTCCAAATCGATTGCGAATAACTTGAAACCTAAAACCGTCGATTCACATAAGTCATAGTACATCATGCGTAGATACGCGTGCCCTCAACTACAGGGCAAAGTGCAAATGCTCAAAATGACCAGTCGAGTCGTCACAGAAACATTTTCAGAACTACACATACTTCACATTTGGACTGTATCAGAAAAACCCGGGTGTATCTACTATAATCATCTACTATTGTAACAAAGTAATATATTTTGTCTATAGGTTGGTACCTTGTGTGGTCCCCATACATCTAAATGAAGAAACTAGAAGATAACAGTTTAATTTGAAACACTAGTTGGAAATTGTAGCCTACAGTGGTTTGCAAGAGGACATATATCATATCTTCCTGTTCCTGCACTGCAAATTTTATTCTTCAAGGCTAGCAAGTGCTGCAATGACTTTATTGAGGCACATCCCATTCTGTAATACCATAAAATTGTTTCTGCTCGTTCCTTTGCAATTGTTCCTGCCACCAATGCTTTATTTTCTGCTTCTCTTTGCATTATTATGTAAAATCTCCGATGTTCTCTACCAATCCCCAATACCTTGACAATATAGAGTCCCTGCAACACACAGAAATCAGGGTAAAACGCAACTAAACAACTGAGTTCTTTGGTGAGCTTTGACACTAATAGCAGGTTAAACTTAAAGTTTGGTACATGGAGTACATTCTTCACTTTTTGATTTCCTAGAATCTTTGCATTTTCTATATGTGTAATGTTAGAAGTATTCCCTATTGGTAACTGTATACTTTTGTATCCATCAATGATCTTAAGTGTATCTAGTAAATCCTTATTATAGGTTATGTGATGAGTGACACATGTATCCATTATCCAATCCTTTCCAATATCCAATCCTTTTCTATGTCGTTGGACATTAATGAAACAATACCTTCCGCATTTGTGGAACACTCTGCACCTATATGTTTGTTCAGCAATCCTACTAGTTGTTTGTACTGCTCATCTGTCAGGTAGTGTTCTTGTGGTTAACTCTCAGAGTTACTGTTTTCCTCTGCACTTGCATTGTTAGCAAATGTCCTGTTTCCTCCTGCAACATCAATCTTTTTCTTGCACTTAAAATCCTATGGATATGCAATTATTTTATTACGATTTTCCTTCAAATGTCCCTTGTAACCACATAGTTCAGATATCATCCCTATTTTCTTAGGTATGTTAAACCAAGGCTTCCCCCGCCATCATAGTCAATGGATCCTTGTTCAACAGGAATTGTTGTGATAAATGTTCAAGCGATGGTCTGGATTCCTCACAATCACAGTCTTTGTTGGTGCTAATATGTCTAGTTCATTCCACAAACCATTCATTTTGGAATAGTAGGTGGTTTTAGAGTTTGTACCTTGCCTCAATGATGCAATTTATGTCCACAAATGATTGATCCTAGTCACACTGCATCTGTCTAATCTTTACTTAAAGCCGCTTCACAGCTTCTTTGCACTCGATGCAAGCATGATACTTGGTATCAATTCACTCGCAATTATACTACTTATCCATGACAATACAATCGCGTTGCATTTCTCCTATTGCTCTGCTAATTCGCCTCTATACATGATTTTCGCACAACTTCCGTCCACAAATCCAAGCTTGCTCTTTTCCCTAAGAGCTAGTTTCATTGCCTACATCTATATGGTATAATTTTCTGGCTATGTGAGCTTAATTGGCACTAGAACTACTTTTGGAGTATCTGGTGCTTGGAAAAACATTGGGTGGTTATGTTCCAGCTGTGTTACTCTAATACCATGTTAATTTGCAAAATTACTAGCTACTCAGATCAAGGAACATGCAGAAGTAAATGAATTGCATAGCTATGAAGCGTACAAACCAACATTCAGAAGAGAGGAGAGAGAGAGAGGAAAATAGTGTTTTGTGAAAATAAATGTGTTAGTTACATTTAGGAGCTTAACAGTGTTCTTATAAAAAAACTTTGCAATGTTAAGCCTATTCTTGCACTTCATAACAGTGTTCTTAATAACAAACTTTGCAATGTTACTCTCCTAATTGCTAATTGATCCCCTACTCATAAGCCTATTCTTGCACTTCAATACTTCATAACCAAGTACTAAATTTTCACAAGGTATTGGTCTTAAAAGAACAGATATGTTTTTGTTCTTGTATATGTTACCTCTGTTTAACATAAAAATGCGCGCATGTATAATGGAGAACTACGTACGTCTTGTCAAAAATGAGCGGAAAAAAAATGTTGGGTTGGATAAAGAGAAGATCACTCCTACTACTTCCACTTCCATTTGGTAATTGTAGTAAGTAAAGAATAAAAAGTCAATATACATCACAGATGTATTTGCTCATGATTTACACCCAATTCAAACAAAGCAAACTCGAACTCCCAAAAAGAAAATCAGCAATTTGATTTTTCTTTAGCAAGTCTCTCGATTTGTATTTTTACTCCCATATACCTGCACAATGCAAAACAGCAATTAAACAAACAAAACAAAAAAAAATTGCTCAGCTCAAAAACTTCCAAGAATTAAAACATTGCATATAAAGGATATCTTATAATGCACTTAAACTTCTATGTACCAATTTATTTATATAACGCTGTTTTCATTTGTTCCATTAATAAAATTACTCACAATTTTCAGATTGAATTACTACTCTTTAGCTTTAATCTTTCCATTTTGTCCTTATTCTCTAATAGGGATGGCAATACATATTACGAATTAATTACTCAGAAGATCATTCAACTATCTCAAATTACTGACAAAAATCAATTTGCTTTCGTTTGAAATAGGAAAGTCAGAAGAACTATGACTATTGCACACAAATGGTTACTAAACCTAATATTATCAAACTTTCCGGTAAAAAAAAATGCGATATGGCAGTCTACATGGGCCTTTTTTATATTATTGGACTAAATAAAATAATTGACACTCAAATAAAACCCAAAAAATTCACTCATACACCCAACCCTACTTGCTAAAGGTGAATACTCACCCGCTAAATAAAGCTAAAAGGCTAAAATGCATCCCTGCTATAAAAGCATCTCTTCTTCTTATAAAATAATAACAACTCTCTTTTTCTTTTATTTTATAAAAAGTATCCATGTTGCTCTCCCTCGTACCCATTATTGTTTTAAGGAAAAAAGAACAAGAGAATAAGAGACGCAACAGTTATGCGACCAAAACAATATCGAGGAAATCAAATGAGTCGAGAAAAGGTGTGTAGTCCAGATACAAAAGGCGCTTATGGTTTATATATTTAGTTTATGTATCAAAAGACGTTTTTTAATCATAGTCTATGATCGATACTCAATCAAATATCGTCATATAAAATAAAACATAGAGGATAGTTGTGTCATTACCTCCCTAACATCATGACAGTTGCTTGAGGATTAGCTCCGGGAGAGTAATTAAAAGTTGATCCATCAATAACTCTCAAAGCATCAACTCCCAAAACCTTATAGTTATGATCAACTACCTTACCAACTTGACATCCTCCATGATAATGCCAAATGGTCATGACTGTGTCTTTACAGAACTGTTCCAATGACTCAGTAACATTGTTGTGCCGAGGCAATAAGTTTACAGGGGCACTAGCTGTCAAGTTGAGAAGGGCAGACAAAGATAGTGAATTAAATCTAAATTTGGTGAAGGACTTAGATTCAATGACTTTTTCTATCACTTTGATCCCATGTACACATCTTTTCAAGTCCTCTGGATGTTTGAAGTAGTTGAATGTGACGATTGGATTATCGTTCGGGTTCCGAGTTCGCAGCTCTAGATGACCAGTGGATAATGGACCCATGATTTTTTCCAATATGAATCCTCCTCTGAATGTTGATTTATCCTGTTTATTCATGGAGTTATTGATCGCTTTTTGTATAACTTTTTGGTCGAGTTCTTTGTTTTACTTTAGTTGGACACCAAGTTTAAGAATTCGTGTATATATACACAGTTCGAGCATAAAGCAATAGATTATATTCGAAATAGTAAGAGTTTGGTGCAAACAAGAGTACCTCTGGATTGCTGCCAAGAAAGTTTTTACCAGAGGCAGCTTCAATGTAGGTTCCAAAGGGAGTGATGCCAACAACTTGAATGAGAGAGATCTCTACTGGAACTGGTGAAGGCACAAATATTGCATTCATTGGGTTATCTGACATGCCTTGCCCAATCATGGGCTGGTCCAAAACCACACTAATATTATGGGCTTTAAGTTGCTGTGATGGGCCTAGCCCACTCAACATTAAGATCTGTGGGCTCCCAATTGCCCCTGCTGATACAATAATTTCATTCATTTCTCCTCTCTTCAAATATGCTTTGTGCTTCCTCCCTGATGCATCCCTAAACACCACTCCATGAGCTAATGGCCTCATCTTTCCTGCACTAAGTTATTACTTCATTTATATTGAGCGCATTGGTCTGAATTAGAAATTTATGATGCATGCTAATTTTATTAAATATTAATGTAAATCATGTTATAGCTATATAGTTTGAGAAAAAAGACATCTTATCAAAGTTAAAAAGTTAAATATATAGTTAAATGGCATAACACATAAACACGCCTTCAAACTTGGCCTCAGCTCAAAAGTATGCCCTCCAACTTTGAGTGTGCACAAGCAGGCACCTCAACTTGTCTCCACTTTGTTAGTTGAACATTCCAACTTACAAAATGATCATCTAGACACTTCCAAAATATATGCGCCACGTCAGCATTGTATTTAGGTGTTCAACTTTATACATGTTGAGGTGCCTACTTATGCACGCTCAAACTTGGAGGTCATACTTGCGAGCCGAGGCTAAGTTTGAGGGCCTCTTTATGTATTATGCCTAGTTAAACACATTTGAATTGTTGAAAGATCTGAAAGTTATGTAAAATTAGTATTAGCAGAACTAGTATCAAAATTATTACCTTTGCTTTTGAACAAGATTTTGTGGACAGAAGCATGCAAAAGTACAGTAAGTCGAGAAGGATTAGCATATTCAAGAAGATCAGCAGCCGTATGCCTTGTGCCATCAGAATCAAAGATTGTCCCACCAATTTTAGTCCCTTCCAAATGATCATACGTGAAGCCATTATAAGGCCCAATTCCAACTTCAACAAGACCATCCCTCACTGCAGATTGCCACTTACCAACCATTGGCTCAAATGCCACCTTCTTTTCTACCCACACGTACGACTCGTTCACTAGCCTTCCATCCCAGCCGGCTGTATTAACATACGCCGTGGCAGCGCGTGTATAAAACCCCGCGTTTAAACAACTCCCCCCGCCTAAAACACGGGCGCGGGCACTTATCACGCCATCTTCAGAGATGAAACGCTGAGATGGCGAAGATGGAGAGAGGTCGGAGAGAGGTACTCCGAATTGGGATAAATTAGTGATGTTTGGATTACCATAAGGAGAACCTCCACGTTCAAGCAAAAGGACATTGTACTTTTGCGAAAGTGTTGCGGCCAACGGACATCCAGCGGTGCCTCCGCCAATGATTATGTAGTCATAATATGCGACTTTTGGTGCTCTGGTCGCTTGGTGCATGAACGAGTAGTTTGGAGCTATAGATCATATTATTGATGCAAAATTCTCAAATATAAATGCATTTACATAGTTGAGCTGTAAATTCATTATTGATAAGGAAAGAGTTGATCTCTAGATGGTCACTCAACTAATGAAAATTGTGCAAGCAAGACACTTTTTAATGTTTTGTAATAGACGGATCCATGATTTGAATTCTATGGATTCATCCTTTAAAAGATTAGTATTGAACCTATTATATTGTTAAAGTTATGGATTAATATCTACTATTTGTTCCTATTTTAGATATTTTTTACTTTAATTAATATTCCGCGCTGAAAATACTGGGTTCAAATGAACCCGGCACTTGCTTTGCTAGATCCGCCCCTGTAATTGTAATCACTCGAAAATTGCACAAAAAGTCACCTTTCTTGCAAAATTTTCAATAATTGAGTGACTGTCTAGAGATCAACTCGAATAAGGAAGTAAGATCTCATACCTTTTTCAGAAGAACTGAAGCCATGAAAGAAAAAAACTCCAAGAAGAGCAGCACTGATCAACTGATACATTATTTAGTTTCTTCAACTAAGCAGATAGATGGAGACCAAGGAAACATATGTTTAGCATCCCCATGCATGCTTATTATATAAAGAAGATTTTATTCAGAATTTCTTTTGTGCAAGTGCTTGGCATGAACGTAACTTGATATAGTTAGATTTGTCAAACGAAACTTATCGCTTGTTTGGATTCTTGTTACATGTCGTTTCGTAATGTCATATCGTATCGTATTGTATTGTATTGTACTGTATTGTTTGACAAATATAATGTTTGGATAGTTCGTATACCATTTGCCGTCGTTTCATGATGTCACACACCAAACAACATTACTACGAAAAAATAGGAAACATAGTTGAATTATTATATAAAAAAGCAGGATAAAGGATCAAATGTGATTATTTAATATTCCATCCGTTTCAATTTAGATGAGGTAGTTTGACTCGACACAGAATTTAAGAAAAACGAAGAAGACTTTTAAAACTTGTGGTTTTAAAAGCTTAAGGGGTAAAAGTTTTGTGGGGCCATGACATTGTGTGGTTTTATTTTCAAATTTAGAAATGTGTCATCTATTTTGGAATAGAATAAACAGGAAAGTACCTCGTCTAATTTGAAACGGATGGAGTAATAAGGATGTGCAAGATGAGAGAAAAATGCAAGATAACGACGTCACCACAACAAATGCGCCGTTCCATAAAGTGGCACTTTTCAACAATACGATACAATAAATTTAAGTAACAATCAAAACTAACAATATAATAGGTAACGACCATCCAAACAAGCTGTTAAATTATAATTCCGTATAAATAATTTAATGTCTCTTTATCATTTCATATTATGAGAAATCAATGACGTGATTGGCACTTGCCATCCAGCTGGATTAGGATCTAATCTAAACAAGATATAAGACCGAGTGATGAGTTCCTTTATATGTTATTTTATGGGATTCTTGTTAACATGTTGAAGTTAAATATGTGTGGGTCGTCTTCATTTTTTGCTTTTGTTTTTCTTTCTCTTTTTCAATAGAATTAAATACTTCGAGGAGTTTTCTGTGCATATGCCCACACGCCCCTGCAAGTTAGAAGTATTTATTTTTTCAAACATATTTACAAGATACAACAACTCCCTCAATCCAAATAAATTGGGATCAACTATATGTATTCTAACTATGTATCTTCACTTAAACTCATGTCACCCAATTGTATAAAAAAAAAAAAAAAAAAAATAAAAAAAAAAAAAAAAAAAAAAAAAAAAATAATAATAATAATAATAATAAGAGTAATGGTGATTGTTGAGAGAATGTAGAGAGAGAAACACCGGCGATTGTTGAGCTAGCTTGCTGACCTCGCCAATCATAATGACTCACCGGGATCACCATCAACTCCCTACACAATCACCTCTTCCAATTGATACTATGAATAGATTAATTACACCAGAAAGTGGTATTCCTCATAAATTAGCCCCAATGCAACTGTTACATTGGTTACCAGGCATGGGGAGTGCCCCTACTGTCATGCAAGCACCACCGGAAGTGGAAAAGGACGAGTTGCAAACAATGGAACAAGGTATGCTTATAGCAGCGCAGAAATTGACCTACTAAGCTGGGTCTCAAAGTGCAAAACAGACCATGGCAGAGGTAGTGAAAGGCAACAGAGCTCAAGCACAAGGCATGCAACTGAAATTCTACCCTCTGGTAGTGAAGGATGGAGTGAAAATGGCCAAGTTAAATCCAAATGAGCTAGAACAACAATCCCAGCGGTGGAAAATAGCCTTGATATATGATACGTCCTAGGGGGAAATCCGTCATTCAAGGAGATGCTTAAATTCGTCTATGGCGTATGGAATAGTCACGACACCAACGGTGTTGCTGCATGATGACGGGTATTTCATTTTCAGATTTGAATCTATTGAGGACATAAACTTAATTGTGCAAAATGGTCCTTGCACCTTCAATAGCAGCCCTATGGTATTGAACGATTGGGATCCGAATTTTCAGATCCAGAATGAATCTATGAGAATTGTACCTGTATGGATAAATTTGCCTAGGTTGCCTATTCTGTGTTGGGCTGAGGAAAACCTAGGTAGGATTGCTAGTCTATTAGGCAAACCTATTTGCACTTATAGACTTACAGCAGAGTGTGAAAGGATCTCATATGCTCGAATTCTTGTTGAAATGGACATTACACAGCCATTGTCGGATGAAGTCCTCATAGAGAAGCCAGATGGGAGGAGCTGGTTGCAGAGAGTTGATTTTGAATGGAAACCAAAATTCTGTTTGGATTGCAACAAATTTGGGCATGGTACTGGTGAATGTCAACAAGCAGCACAACAAGATGAGGAACCAAAGAATCATAAAAGAAGAAGAAAGAAGAGAACTAAAATGGAATGGAAACCTAAAGCAATAGATGCATGGACCAATAACACGACCATTCTGCCTCAAGAGGATCCCACAGAACAAGAGACAGTAGTAAAGATACAAGCGACCAACAGAGGCAAACAGGAAGTGGTTACCTAAGGATCAGGCAAAACAAAGCATATGGAGATCAATTATGAAGAACTAACTAGAAGAAATGCCGTTGCACCTCTGACAATACTGGAAAGGCCATCAAATGTAAGTCAGCAGGGGAAATCTTCTAGTAATGAAGCAGGTCAAATGAAAAATGAGTGTAATCCCATTAATTATAATCCCCCATGATTATTGTGTCCTGGAACATAAGAGGACTGAATAAGTCCTATAAACAACGAGAATTCAAGAAGTTCTTGTTGACAAATAAGGTAGATATGACAGCTTGTCTAGAGACTAGAGTTAAACAACAAAGATCAAAGACAATTCAGAGGAAGATGGGTGTTGATTGGCAGTTTAAAGATAACTATACTTATGCACCTAATGGTAGAATCTGGATAGGTTGGAAAGAAGTAAATGTTCATGTAACAGTACTAGAGGGCACATATCAGTTGATGCACTGTCTAGTTAAGGATAAAAATTCATCGTTCACCAGTTACATAACTTTTGTATATGGCTTACACACTGGTCAACATAGAACCCCACTCTGGAGAAGCTTTAGAAACATGCAAAATAATGGACTTTGGCTTATAATAGGAGATTTCAATAGTGTGTTAAATGTGGATGATATGGTGAATGGAATTCCAGTTCATCAAACAAAAATGATTGACTTTCAAAGTTGTCTTGATGATATTGGAGTGGGACAAATCACAAAAAGAGGAAGCAGATTCTCATGGAGCAATAAAAGGGATGCAGAGGCCAGAATCTATAGTCATATAGATTGGGCTTTTGGGAATGTTGATTGGTTCAATGACTATAATGGGGTAGATGCTATCTACATGCTATCAGGATGCTCAGATCCTACTCCTATAATGTTAAATACTGAGGTTGTCAAGGTTAAAGTGAAAAGGCCATTCACGTTACTATCATCAGTGATGCAACAAAAAGAGTACAAAGAAGTAGCTTAGAACACTTGGAATCAACAAATTCAAGGATATGTAATGTATTCTATGGAGAAAGTTGAAGCTTATATAACTACAAACTAGGGGCATTCAACAAGAACACACCTCAGTTGATCAAAAGGTGATGTAATTAAGAGAAACATTGAAGGAGGTGCAGGGGAAGCTTAATGATGATTATTTCAACAACTTGTTGATTGAAGAGGATAGAAAGACTTTGGCAGTCATAGAGAAATGGGAAGCAATACAGGAGAAAATAATGAGGCAGAAGACAAGAGCCACATGGATCCAACTGGGAGATTGCAACACTAAATACTTCCATGCTTATATGAGAGACATATTAACAAGAAACAAGGTTAGCTGCGTTTATAATGAACAAAAGATAAAGATCACTGAGCCAAAGCAAATACAGAAGGAATTCATTCAGTTGTTTCAACAATTACTGGGTACATCAGCAGATGAATTGCTAGGGATTGATGTCAATATAGCAAGAAATGGCACTTGTCTAACACCGAATCAGCAGCAACAACTGTTACAGCATGTAACATCTGAGGAGATAAGCCAGATTATGCAAAGTCTCCCTAGTGACAAGGTACCTGATATTGATGGGTACCCTGCTAGGTTCTTTATAGAATTTTGGCCAATCATTGGAGGGGAAGTCATAGAAGCAGTACAAAAATTCTTTGAAACTGGCAGACTACTGAAAGAAATTAACTGCACAACAACTACATTGATCCCCAAGGTGCAGAATCCTACTTATGTGAAGGAGTTTAGGCCTATTGCTTGTTGTTCTACAGTGTACAAGATCATTGCTAAGATACTTACAAATAGGCTTAAGCTAGTTGTTGATTTATTTGTCGGGCCTTCTTAATCTGCCTTCATAAAAGGGAGAAACATCCTTGACAATGTTATAATGGCTCATGAATTGATTAAAGAGTACACTCAAAAAGCAGTTTCTCCTAGATGCATGATTAAAGTAGATATCAGAAAAGCATATGACTCAGTTGAATGGAGCTTCTTGAAATCAGTTCTGCTTGAATTTGGGATACCATATAAGATGGTAACATTAGTCATGGAATGTGTAACTACTGTCAGTTATACATTACTATTGAATGGTGGACTAACTGACAAATTTGAAGCAAGGAAAGGACTAAGGCAGGGAGACCCAATGTCTTCATATTTGTTTGTACTAGAAATGAAGTACCTGAACAGATCTTTGAAGACACTCATTCAGAATCCTGACTTTAACTTTCATCCTAAATGTGCTAGACTACAAGTCCTACACATTTGCTTTGCAGATGATTTACTGATGTGTTGCAGAGCATATGAAGTATCCATGAAGTTACTGATGGGAGCTTTTGATCACTTCTCCAATGTTTACAGTCTACAAGCAAATCTGGAAAAGAGCTCATTATATATAGCAGGGGTGTCTATGGAATTCAAAGACAAAATGCTAGCAGAATTACAATTAACAACAAGCAATCTTCCATTTAAATACTTGGGAGTCCCTCTATCCACAAGTAAACTCATTATTCATCAGTGCATGCCGTTAGTTGAGAAGATTGTGGATAGGATCAGAAGTTGGACATCAAAATTCCTGTCCTATGCTGGAAGACTACAACTCATTATGAGTGTCCTATTTGAAATGCAGACCTATTGGGCACATGTATTCCTTATCCCAAATAAAGGCATTAAACTTGTCAATAGTATCTGCATGAGCTATTTGTGGACTGGCAGTCATGATAATGCTCACAGAGCTCCTATTGCTTGGGAAACATTGTGCAAACCAAGAGTTGTTGGGGGTCTAAACATTATCAACTATGAGATATGGAACAAAGCTGCTTTGACTAAACTCCTATGGGCTATAATGGCAAACAAGGATAATCTTTGGATTAGGTGGATCCACAGTCATTACATAAAGCAGAAGGATATTAATACCATGGATGTTCCAAAGTAGGCTAGTTGGTTAGTAAGGAAATTATTCACAGCTAGAGAATGGTGGGCTAATGACTTAACAGTCATAGATTCCTTTGCACGGAATGGGAATTCAATATTAAGAAGGCCTATCTACATGTTATTCCAAGATACCCCAAATTCCAATGGAAATCCTTAATCATGTTGACGGGAATTCTACCAAAGCAGCAATATATTTTATGAATGGCAATACAAAGAAGGCAGGCTACAATTGACATATTGGCAAAGTGGGGAATTCAGGTGGCTCAATCATGTGTACTGTGTGAAAGAGATATAAAGGAAACACATGATCACTTATTTTTTGAATGTAATTATTCACAAAGATTATGGAAAGGAATGCTAGGATGGTTAAGATACCAAAGAAGTGTTGCAAACTGGGAAGCTGAGGTGCAATGGATAACTGCCAATGCAAACAATAGGAATCCAAGGAAGACAATCCTAGGAGTGGTGTTTGCAGTATCATATCTGGATGGAACGCAATGATAGAATATTTCAAAACCAGAAAAGAGAGGCCAAAGACAGAGCTAAAGACATTACCATACAAGTGCACTTAACAGGACAACAAAAATGTAAATGGACACATGTATTATTTACACTAAATAGTTATCCTAATTGTAATCCATAGCAAGTAGGATAGGAAAGACCCATGATTGTTAATGGGGTCTTGTTAGACAACCCTTGGTTGTATAGCTTCTTATTTTTATTGGTTTAGTCATGAGACCTGTTACTAGAGTCCAAAAGTACAGGTGATGTAAATTGAAAAGCTGGTTGAAATAAAAAAATTCTTTCGACCAAACAAAATAAAATAATAATAATTACAAATAATAACACTAATTATTCTATAAAATCCAGTAAGTTACAAATAATAATAATAATAATAATAATAATAATAATAATAATAATAATAATAATAATAATAATAATACCCATCAAGCGCAAAAAAAACAAGACCGCTCGTTACCAAATAACTAGCTAGTTTTCCAAAAGGGAAAATACGATGTTCTCACAACTGAAACAACAACAACAACAAAGCATCAACGGTAATGGTTAATATAGACCAACCAAAGCAAGTCATATAGGTAGTAACGCCGTTGCCGTCACTCTTAAACCCTTAGGGGTCGTCGGTAGAAATTTCATCCTCCAATGTTAATGATTGCGGAAGAAATTGAAGAATCTGAGATCCCAGCTGACAGAGAATGAGGTGAACAAACAAAATGAATTGCTACAAACATCAAGGAGGAATTAGCAGCTCAACGACTCCAATTCTCTGCAGCAATAACCTTTGAACGGTCAACCCCTACGGATGAAGGTAGGAACAATCGGAACACTCAAATCGGTAAGGCTCTCACCTATGTTCCACCAATTACTAGGGATGGAAAAATCATTGTTAAAATTGAGGAAACTGTTAAAGCTCAGGAGAGCTACTGGAAGTCTGCTCTAATTGGGTAAGTGATTGGGGATACTCCTTAGATGAACTCAATGGAGAATTATGTGAAAAACTGTATGGGGATTTGTCTCAAAAATATGAATTATGATGCATGATGAAGGATATTACATCTTTAAGTTAAATACTATTGAGGAATGTGATCTTTTGCTACAATCTGACCCTTATACGTAGCATAACAAACCATTCATCGTTCAAAACTGGAAAACTGACTTCACTTTTAACCCGGGATGCATTACGAAAATTCCGTTGTGGGTGACTTTTCCTTGATTGCCCGTAAGCTATTGGTCAACTGAAGCTCTAAGCAAGGTGGCTAGTGCTATGGGTAAACTGCTGCACACTAATAATTACACAGCAAATATGGAGAAAATATCATATGCAGGGGTTTTGGTTAAGGTAGATGTCTCTTAACCTTTGTTAGACTGTTTGGACATTAACACACCAACAAGAGTATTCTATCAACCTGTGGGATACGACCGGAGGCCAAAGTTTTGCACTGAATGTATGAGATTTGGTCATGTAGAAGACAATGTTGGAAGCATGAACACAAGGAGGAGGAGAAGTTCAAAGATCCTAAGAGGTGGAGGAAAAGAAGCAACAAAAGGAACTTGCAGAAAATGGAATGGCAAGTAAAAGCAGCTGCTGAAACAACAAATGAGGCTCAGGCTGACACTGCCAAACAACCTTCTACTGGAAAGGGAAAGGAGATTACTGCTATAAATCAGGTGCTATCTAAAGTTGATCAAAGTAAGAGAAAACCTAAGACAAGTAATATACCAGATAGAAATGAAAGAAGCAATGACGAGGTTAGAGTAGCCACCACTAACAGGTACTCTGCCATGGAGACTGCATGTTGGCCCATGTCACTGAATGGGTTTTGAAGATTGACAAAAGGTGTCAAGTTGAACCAGGTCCATCATAGCATGCACATCTGAATGAAGCAGTTGGAACAAGAATCGTACAAGTCTAGAAGATATCAGTGATGGCTGAGTATCAAAGAACTAAGAGAATGTCTCCTAGTACGAAAAGGTTGCAAACTGATAGAGATGACAGAAGTTGATTAAAGCTAGGAAGGAAGTTGAGTTACAATCAAACTCGTTTACCAAGGAAGAGTTGGATCAGAATTGAATGATGGACTCAACGAACGGACCTTATAAATAATCAATGTATTACTGCTGAAAGAAGTGACGCACAAGTACTAAAGCGAATCAAGATCTGAAGCAAAAGTTCCAGAGATATTTTGCAAGCAGAATTGTTGTGCGATACAAAGGCTACAGTTCAACTAGAAGAAACAGTTCCATTGTTTGTGTATTGAGTCTAGTTGATTGTAGTAGGATTTTTAACGTTGTATCTTTTCAGCTTACTTAGAAGCAATTGTAATAGGTACAACTTGTTCAACTTAGAGTTAGCTTGAAATCTGTAGAAATTAGCTAGAGGCTAGTTGATACAAAGAGGATTAGAGTTAGTCCTAGGATTACAAAAGAGTTTATTTTGTAAGTCCGTTTTGGCTCAGAGTTTTAGTGAAGAGTTTGAGCAAATCCTACTGAGGAGTAGGTCGTGGTTTTTTCACCTTTTGAGCCAGGTGTTTTCCACGTAAAAATCCCTGTGTCTTTACTATTACTGCTTAATTATTCCGCAAACAGTAGTAAGTAGTATACTAAGAAGAACCAGGTTCTTCTTATAAGACAGCACTTGAAAATTGGGTACTGCACAATTAACGTGTAATATTGTGTAGTATTGAAGTCTAAAACATCAATTGGTATCAGAGCGGGTTATCCTTGAAGAGGCTAACACCTAGGAAAAGATCAAGATGAGTTCACCACCTGGGAACTGGGAAGGTCAATCAATTGCAAGGCCACCACTCTTCAGCGGCCAGTACTATTCTTGGTGGAAGAATAGAATGAAGGATCACCTTATTGGAGAGGACTATGAACTCTGGGACATAGTCACTGATGGACCACTTGTAACAATGAAGAAAACCGCTGAAGGAGTAGATGTGCCTAAGACAAGGGCTGACTGCACAGCTGAGGATCTGAAGAAATGGGAGAAGAATGCCAAGGCCAAGGTGTGGCTAGTGTGTGGACTAGGCCCAGATGAATACAGCAGAATCCAAAGTTGCACCACTGCCAAGGAAATCTGGGATACTCTTCAAGTGGCTCATGAAGGAACAGCTCAAGTGATGAGGTCTAGAGGTACATTGTTATACTCTCAGTATGAAAACTTCACTATGAAGGAAGGAGAAACAATTCAGGAGATGTACACAAGGTTCACAACCTTGACTAATGAACTCAAGTCTCTTGGAAGAGTCATCCTTGAAGAAGACAAGGTTGAGAAGATTTTGACAACGGTTCTGCCTATCTCCTGGGAAAGCAAGATAACTGTCATCCAGGAATCCAAAAATATGGAAACCCTTAGACTAGATGAGTTTATTGGTAACCTTACTGCTTATGAAGTCAGAAGGCAGACCATGAAAATGGATGCCCTAAAGAAGGAAATAAGTCTAGCACTAAGGATCACAGAGGGAGAAGATCTGGAGGATGATGAGATGGCCATGATCACCAAAGAATTCAGAAACTTTCTCATGAGGAAGAAAGGCATCTCTAGAGGGGGAAACTTCAACAAGGCAAAGGCTCCTGAAAGGCCAGCTAATGAGGGATGCTACAAGTGTGGAAAAATTGATCATCTCATCAAAAACTGCCCCTTGGGAAGTAAAATGGTGGAAGGAGAGATATGAAAGAAAGAACAGGAAGAAGAAACTGGTCCAACCCAAGAAAACTACTACAAATGCTATGGTTGCTGCTTGGGGGGAAAGTTCAGATGAAGAATCAGAAGATGGTGAGACAGAAGATCAAGCTCTCATGGCAATTGGAGAATCTGATGAGGAGACTTATGAAGAACCACAGGTAAGTATCTCACATCTTAAAACAAAAATAAAGTTTCTATCTAAGGAGAAACTCTCTGAGTTGCTACTTGACTTCATTGATGATTCTGAGGAGACAACTAAAGAGAAAGATCAACTATCTAAAGATTGTGCAATGTTGAGAGCAAAATGCATGGAACTGGAATAAGGGTCAGTGAATCTAAAAAGAAAAACACTATCTTGATGAACCAGGTTCAACCACTCGAAACTGAGATTCTACAACTAAAATCTGAAAATTTAAAGTTAAGACTAAGATCCAGTAAAAAGGTAGTTGATCACTCTCATGCTAAGTTAGAAGAAGACTTAGGTAAACTGAAAGATAAAATGTATGCCAAAGATGAGCAGATAAGATCTCTTAAAGAAGAACTTGGCAAAGTCAAACATGATTTTGATAGAACACGTAAGTGGAATAAGTCTTCTGATGCTTTAATATGGCTCTAAGAGAATCATAGTAGCAACCGGAGAGGTCTTGGTTTTGGGAGTCAATTGCCTAAGTGGGATCCCAAAAGCAAGTATCTCACTCTCCCTGAAAATAAAATTTGCACGCATTGTGGGAAGATTGGCCACTCTAAATATGAGTGTTCTGCAAAAGAAAAGACCAGTAAGAAAAATGAGAGATTCATTAAAAAGAAAAACGGGCTACCAAACTGGGCCAGAAAAAATCTGATTCATCCATTCTCTCATGGAAAAGGACCCAAACTAGTTTGGGTTATTAAAACTAACCCCTGATTTTCTTCTGAAGGTACAAGTGAAGGGAATCAGCCAATTTTGGTTTTTGGATAGTGGTTGCTCTAAGCATATGATAGGGAACAAGGAACGGTTCCTTTCACTT
>ML268099.1:0-33870 GCA_005239495.1 Nicotiana undulata
GAGGCTTGCTAGGATGCCACGGGGCGCGTCCAAGGGGTCATGGGGCATGGATGGAAAGCCACCCATGACAAACCTGATTTTTACCGAGTAATTTCCTGCTTTTACCTTAATTGAACATACTAGCATGCGTAGATACTCTTGTTAGCTTAGAATAATCTATTTATGTGCCTTAATTGCTTAATTGTACTCCTTGCAGCTTGTCTATCAATTTCCTTCTTCTTTTCCCGGCTTGTACTTAGTCTAGACTGTGGTTTCTCTTGTTGTACTTTTAGTTTGTAATTGATTGCGTTGTGTATTTACTTTGGGACTACATGAGGTATCTCGATAAATCCCCCTGCATATTTACTTTTGGGACTACCAGACGGTATCCCGGGAGATCCCCTTGCACATTTACTTTTAAGACTACGAGGCGGTACCTCGGGAGTTCTCCCTGCATATATACTTTGGGACTACGAGACAGTATCTTGGGAGATCCCCTGTCACTTAATTCCGTGTACTGTTATGTTATTTCATTGTGATTTCCTTTGTTAAACTTTAATCTCTTATTATAATGCTTATTCTCTTATTTTTATTATTATATGCCAGTGGGACTGACCTGACCTCGTCACTACTCGATCGAGGTTAGGCTCGACACTTATTGTGTACCATTTTTGGTGTACTCATGCTACTCTTCTGCACATGTTTTGTGTGCAGATTCAGGTGCTTGTATCAGCCGCAGTATCTGTGAGTTCGAGGCAGTTGTTGGAGACTTCATGGTATATCTATCGCGTATGCAGACCTTAGAGTCCCCTTCTATTCTTCCTTACGTCAAACACTTTTCTGTATTCGTTTTTACTAGACTCCAGTGTATAGAGATGTTCTTTACTTTCTATATCTTGTGACTCATGACATTCCGAGTTTTGGGAAAGCTGTGTAAGTAGAGTTTGGTTATTGTACATGCCGAGCGTCATTATTTTTTGTTTATTCAGTATCTATTGCAGTTAGAAGTCAAACTTGTTTTTCTGATATTGGAATTTTTTGTGAATTGTTAGGCTTACCTAGTCGTAGAGACTAGGTGCCGTCACGACGTGGTTCAGAGGGATGTTTGGGTCGTGATAAGTTGGTAGCATAGCTCTAGGTTCATGGAGTCGTGAGTCACAAGTTGGTTTATTGGAGTCTCGCGGATCGGTACGGAGACGTCCCCACTCATCTTCGAGAGGCTATGGAACTGTTAGCAACAATCATATTTCCTTTGATTCTTGGTCGTGCGAGTTATTGGCATCAAATTCTAAACTTCTCTATTCTATTCTTTCTCACAGATAGTGAGGACCTGTACCGGGAGATCTGACGATCAAGCACCCGTGCCCCCTGCTAGAGCTGCCATAGGCTGGGGCCAGGGTAGAGGATGACCACACAGTGCAGCCAGAGCACCCGCGCGAGGTGCGACAGAGGAGCCCTAGCAGCTTCAGTTGGAGGGAAGGCACTAGAGGTTCCTATTGCTGCACCAGCCCTCCAAGAGACTCTAACCCAGTTCATGAGCATGTTCAGCACCTTAGCTCAGGCTGGATTGATTCCATTAGCTCCCGCCACATCTCAAGACGGGGGAGGGTCACAGAATCCCGCAGCCCGTACTCCTGGGTAGAGGGCCGAGGTTGATCAGGCCTCAGAGTTCATTCTAATGAAGCGGTAGCTCCGGTTCAACATGAGACTAGGACAACCACTTCTGAGGTGGAGCAACTCAGGCTTGAGAGGTACAAGAAGTACCACCCACCTACCTTCAGCGGATCGGCTACTGATGATGCTCAGGGTTTTCTGGAGGAGTGTCATCGTATTCTCCGTACCATGGGCGTAGTGGAAACACGTGGGGTTTCTTTTACAACCTTCCAGCTTAAGGGAGCAACATATAAGTGGTGGCGTGCTTTATGAGTTGAGTAGTCTGGATGAGGCAGCCTGACTTACATGGACTCAGTTCTCGGACATATTTTTGAGAGAGTATGTCCCAGAGCCTCAGGGATTGATGGCACACGGATTTTGAGCAGTTGCACCAGGGTGCTATGACTGTGTCAGAGTGTCGCGCCCCGTTTTCTTGTAAAAGCGGGCTTTGACACGTGACAACTCTTTTGGATAAGAGATGGGGTGTTAAAAGAGAGTGTCGTCACCTAACGATTTTTAAGGTGCATTAGGGTACCTATTTGAAAATAACTATGTTTGACTAGTCAACGTCACCAAAGATCGGGTAAGGGTCTCAAATTACCTCAAAGAGAAGGTGTTAGGCACTCTTCGATGTCCATAACTGTGGGTCCAGACCGAACTTAAGACTATAAGGATTACAAGGTTACTGATAGTTTATACGTGTCCACCAAACGGTATAGAGACTGTGATGACCCAAAAGGTCATCCTGTGTAAATTTAATTAAAATTGTGTTTCGAGGCGAAAGCCTCCATTAATATCACATCGTTGTGCGTGTGTGGCCCGGACGCATAGCCGGGAAGCCTTTATGTGGAAATTTGATAAAAAGTTGAATTTACGATAATTAATTGAATAAAGTTGACTTTGGTCAACATTTTTGGTAAACGGACCCAGACCCGTGATTTGACGGTCCCAGAAGGTCCGTAAAAATATGGGACTTGGGCGTATGCCCGAAATCGAATTCCGAGGTCCCAAGTTTGAGAAATGAATTTTAAAAGGAAATTGTTTTCTGAAAAAATAATAATGACTTTCAAAAATGAACATTGATGTGAAACATGTGTTACCGGGCCCGTATTATGGTTTCAGAGCCCGGAATAGGTTCAATATGTGTTATATGAGTTATCTGTAAAATTTGGTAAGAAACGGACTTGGTTTGACGTGTTTCGGATAAAAAATGGAAAAGTTGATAGTTTATGAAGTTTGAGGAAATTCTATAGATTTTGGAGCTTAATTCGTTGGTTTTGATGTAATTTTGGTGGTTTTATTACTTGAATAAGTTCGTAGGATGATTTTAAGGTCGTGTGTATATTTGGTTTTGAGCCCCCAGGGCTCGGGTGAGTTTCGGGTAGGTGTCGGAGTGCAAAAGTGTTAGAAAATCTGGGGTTAGTTTTGCCCACAGGTTTAGGACCGTATACCGTGTATTGTGATGCTTCACGGGTTGGGCTTGGTGCAGTGTTGATGCAGGATGGAAAGGCCATAGCCTATACTTCTCGTCAGTTGAAGGTTCACGAGAAGAATTATCTAGTTCATGATTTGGAGTTAGCAGCTATTGTTCATGCGTTGAAGATCTGGAGGCATTATTTGTATGGGGTGCCATGCGAGGTGTTCACGGATCACAAGAGTTTGCAGTACTTGTTCAAGCAAAAAGAGTTAAATATGAGGTAGAGGAGATGGTTGGAGCTGCTGACGGATTATGATATGACCATTCTTTATCATTCGGGAAAGGCCAATGTGGTGACCGATGCCTTGAGCCGGAAGTCGGCTAGTATGGGTAGTCTTGCTTATTTATCAGTCGGAGAGCGACCTCTTTCTTTGGATGTTCAGGCTTTAGCCAACCGATTTGTGAGATTGGAGGTTTCTGAGACTAACAGTGTTTTAGCCCATACTATGGCCCGTTCTTCATTGTATGACCGTATTCGAGCCAGGCAGTATGATGATCGTCATTTATGTGTTCTTAGAGATAGGGTCAAGCACGGAGATGCCAAGCAGGTTACGGTTGATGATGAGGGAGTTTTGAGGATGCATGGTCATATTTGTGTACCGGATGTTGATGGTATTCGTGAGTTGATACTACAGGAGGCCCATAGTTACCAGTATTCCATTCATCCGGGCGCCGCAAAGATGTACCAGGACTTGCGGCAACATTATTGGTGGCGGAGGATGAAGAAGGATATTGTAGCTTATGTAGCTCGGTGCTTGAACTCTCAGCAGGTTAAGAACGAGCACCAGAGACCCGGTGGTTTGATGCAGCAGATTCTGCTTCCCGAGTGGAAGTGGGAGCGTATCACAATGGATTTTGTAGTCGTACTCCCACGAACTCAGAGGATGTTTGATGCAGTGTGGGTTGTTGTGGATAGGTTGACCAAGTCAGCCCACTTCATTCCGGTATCAGTTTCGTATTCAGCGGAGAAGTTGGCAAAGATCTATATGAGGGAGATTGTTAGATTGCATGGGGTGCCCATATCCATTATATTAGACCGAGGTACTCAGTTTACCTCCCATTTCTGGAGAGTATTTCAGCGAGAGATGGGCACACAGATTGAGTTGCGCACAACATTTCATCCTCAGACGGACGGACAGTCCGAGCATACTATTCAGATTTTGGAGGATATGTTGTGGGCATGTTGTCACGCCCCAAAAATCGAGGGACACGACCAGCGCTCAACCGGGTGGACCCTAGTCGAGCGGACCTGGAACTGCCTTCCCTAACCCACGCATCACCCCGTGATAACACTATCCATTATACATGTGAAATAGTAATTAAGACTTAGCATAAACTTATGATTTAAAATCATGTCCACATTTTTATCATTTCCAACATGTAGTACCAAGTGCTTACAAAATATGTACAAAATATACTCACGTGGAACACGATTCCGAACCATACAATAGCTATCCAAAATACATATGTACATTACCCACGTTTCTGTCTACGGAGCCTCTATGAGTAAAATGAGTTTAACAGTACTTGCCGATGACAAGGCCCCGACTATACCTTACAATACAAAATAGACCCAAAGAAGGTGGTATAGATCACACATGGCCCCGAGAGGAAGTGGCGCTTACCAATTCAGCTGACGGAGTGGAGTGGAGGCACTACTGACGGTGGATTGAGTTACCTGTTGTAGGACCACCTACATTCATATAAGAAAATGTAGCGCCCTCAGCAAAAAGGACGTTAGTACTGTGGAATTGTACTAGTATGTATGAACAAACTTTATCCCAAGTACAATCAAACAATACACAGATAAGAGACAGTAATAGAACCACCAATCATTGCGCATGGAAAGAAACAACCAAAATCAACAAGTTTCACAATTCCCCATTTTCCTTTCCAACACCACCATAATCAAGAATTTCATCGATTTTCATTTCAATAGTGATAATGATCACATTCCACCCTTATTACCTCGGCCACCCTTATTACCTCGGCCACCCTTATTACCTCGGCCACCCTTATTACCTCGGCCACCCTTATTACCTCGGCCACCCTTATTACCTCGGCCACCCTTATTACCTCGGCCACCCTTATTACGTCGACCGCCCTGATCACCACAACCCACACCTTATTACTTCGTGTTGCGGCGCGCAACCCGATCCCACCTGACAAATCATATTTCATAACAACAATCCCAAACAGTTACATCACAAGGATCCTCCTTTCAAGGAGCACAAGTTCACATCAATAATTCGTTTATTTGGGCTCAAGGCACAATGATTCCCATTAAGCAGTAATACATTCCCACATTTGGGCACATTAACATCCTTTCACAATCTCATATAACACAATAGTGTGGCAATCACTAAGACAATCAATTCACATATTTTCATACGAGGTACACATAACGTATGCTCGTCACAACAAGGGGATTCTACAAGGGTTAAAGTTAGCCATACATACCTCGAGTCGAATTTCTCTTTTAATTTCTATTACAATTCACCGGACCGTCTAGCACCGTCAATCTATTCCACAACGTGACATATTTCATTTAGAATTAGGAACCTTGAATTCAATTTAGCATTTTATCAAACATTGTGACCCCCCTTAGGTTACTAACCCCCTTTTTATGCATAATTACCCAAGTTCGTTTCCCCCATTACTAGGTTACGGAGTTACATTCACATGCATGCAAGGACTCATCTTTCATTTTTCAAACCAACCAATGTGTGTTTTATTCCTATCCAAAATCTGAGAAATTGGGAAAATAGAGTGAAGGCTTACCTCTAGAGCTAAGAAGATGACTGATTACTCGATAATATCGGGGCTTGAGTGGTGTTGGAAATCAAATTGGATGATGTTGAAACCTTCTCTCTCAAGAACTCTCCTTTCCTTCTCTCTATTTTGTTTAAAAATCAGTTAAAATGAAGGGGAGGGGTGTTTTAATTAATTGGGGGTCGAGTTTAAAAATTAGAAAAATAGGAGCCCGATACCGGAAATGCGGTCAGGAATGCGATTGCATTCCTGACATGCGGTCCGCAGAGACGACCGCAGAATGGCCCTCTAGGTGGGCCAAAATTGAAAACAATCTGCCCAGGTATGCGACCACTATGCGGTCTGCATACACGTTATGCGATCACATAGTGCGTCGCATAATCTCCCTCACAAAGAAACAAAGGGCAAGAATGCGACAACTATGCGGTCCGCAGAACCGAAATGCAATCGCATAATGGACCGCATAGTTGTCCTCAAATTGGGCAGTGATTCTGCCCATGTATGCGACCACTATGCGGTTCGCATACATGTTATGCGATCGCATAGTGCGTCGCATAACACCCAATTTTTGGAAAATTTATTCTTTCAAATTCCGGGGTACTTTTACACAAATAAGGTCTGTTTTAATAATTTCTACAGTTATAACAACTTGGGGACTTGTTCGGGTGTTATTTTAAACAAGAATTTTACGGGTCTTTACATCCCCCCCCTTAAAATCATTCGTCCTCGAATGAGGATTTTGGAAATCGTTTGGTTTTGAAAACATGATATGCAAACTTCCAGATTTACACTAACTCCAATATTTTCAGAAAATTTCGCCAGAGTTTCCTTTGTATCTAGACCTATCTACCTGTCAGAGAGCCCCTGAAACACATTTCCAAGCATCATTACACAGTTCTAGTCATTCAATTACTTACACGCAATGTTGTTACCTCGACAATTTGTATATATATTCGCTTACTCTAACAGCTTCACATAGTTCTTTCTTCTCATATCACAAATTTGCACATGGTTCACACCTTTGCACACAACTTGGTCATTTCAATGAATCCCCTACAACCCCATCACCTCAATACATCATATTCATTTCAATTAATCATTACCAATCTACACTACTATAAGTCACTTTCTTAACACATGAGTTCCACAAAACATTTCATTTACTTCAAAAAGGGTTGCATATTACCCAAACAGTGACAACATATACAGTTTTAGCACACATTGGGAAGTTGCAACAATAAGGTAAGGAGGGGAACAAGATAGAGTTCATTTACACAACATTGAGCATGTCTTGCAATTACTTGGAAATGACAATTCGCACGATTTCACTACAAGATATATTCAAACAAGTGAGGGTATTTTTCTTTCATTTCCTTTTCCGCTTCCCACGTGGCTTCTTCGATTCGTGGACTTCGCCACAACACTTTGACTGAAGCAATTTCCTTGTTTCTCAACTTTCAGACTTGCCTATCAAGAATAGCAAGTGGAACCTCCTCGTACGATAGTTCTTCATTCACCTCCATGGTCTTAACTAGCACGATGGCGGATGGATCTCCAACCACTTTCTTCAACATAGACACATGGAACACCGGGTGCACTAATGACAATTCAGGGGGAAATTCCAACCTATAAGCCACTTGTCCTATCCTTTGAGCAATCCGATATGGCCCGATGTACCTTGGGCTCAGTTTCCCTTTCTTCCCAAACCGCATCACTCCTTTCATGTGAGACACCTTCAAGAACGCCCAATAATCTACTTGGAATTCCAATTCTCTTCAACGAACGTCGTAGGATTTCTGACGACTCTGAGCAGTTTTCATCCTCTCCTGAATGACTCTAACTTTCTCCATAGCTTGGTGCACAAGATCTGGCCCTAAAAATTCCGCTTCACCAACTTCGAACCATCCAATTGGAGATCTACACCTTCTTCTGTACAATGCCTCAAATGAGGCCATCTCAATACTAGCATGAAAGCTATTATTGTAAGCAAATTCGATAAGCGGCAAATGATCATCCCAACTACCCTTGAAGTCCAACACACAAGCCCACACCATGTCTTCAAGCGTCTGAATAGTCCGCTCTGCCTGACCATCGATCTGCGGGTGGAAAGCTGTGCTGAGGTTCACCTGAGTATCCAAACTGATAGCATCCTAGGAAGCCAAATCTATTCAAGGACAAGAATGAAGCTTTAAAATCTCAAATAGGGCCTTTAACAGGATGTCAAGCTAAAGTGTTGCCAAACAAGGTCATTAGACATCAAGTGCAAGTAAAGAAGTTGTTAATTGGGAGGAAGAGCTTAAGGAAAGGATATGAGTTATATATGTGTTATAATTATTTTATGTCCCAAATTCATGTCCAAGAAAAGGTGGATTAGATCCCAAGAAACATCCTCTGAAGAAGGTCCAAATCAGGCCACCGTTGGACCAATTTGGCACCTAAAATGTGTCCAAACTTGCAGCCCATGAAGTCCTACATAAAGCCACGTTTTTATAGTATGAAGAGGAATTACTTGATTTCCAAGAAGGGTACAATAGCCATGCTAGATGTTGAGTGCAAGTTGGTGCCTAGTTGCTTGCAAATTTCTTCAAGATTTCCAGATTTTGATGATTCTATCCAAGATTGGTTTGGGACATATTTCCATATATTAGGGGACTATATTTATTGCTTTCCTAGTTATTTAAGGTTATGTTTTCCTTTTCCTAATATTTTTGGAAGTACTTTCCAAGAATGACTTGGGTTTTGCTTCCTAGTATTTTCCTTTTCCTAAGGTAGTTGGACTTGTTGTCCAAAGTAGTTTAGGACTTTATTTCCTTGTTTTTTAGGTACAATTTCGTGACCCCTCTCTATATAAAGGGTGTCTTCTTTGTTTTTAGACTTAGATTATTATAGACAATATCAATAAAAATTGTGAGATTTTTCTTGCACTCTTGCGTGTGGCTACTCTTGGATTTATTCTTCAACCTTCAAGACTCAACTTAAGGTGGTAAGATTAAATTCTTTCGAAACCTTAGATCACTTCTAGGTATTCAAGAAAGGTGATAAGTTTAGGATTATTGTTGTTCTTGTTATTCTAAAGGGTCGGGTTTCACAATCTATTTCTTGTTTTTAAGTCTTTACCAAAGGGGATTAGTTCTTTGTTAGCTAATTGTTGTTGTTAGGATTCAACTTCAAGAATAGACTTCTTCAATTCAAGAAACTCTTTCTTGAATTCAATCTATCTTTAATTTTTTGTCTTTTTTGTTTCTTTATTTTTCTTCTAGCTTCCGTATGTTTCTTGATTTTCTTTAGTAGTTCTTGGACCCCTATCGTGTTGTTATCACAAACCTTGCTGAAATTTTCTCCAAAAGTTAGCTGCAAACTGGGCCCCTCGATCCGAGATAATAGAAACTAGAGTGCCATGAAGTCTGACTATTTCCTTGATGTACAATTGAGTGTACTATTCTGTGGTATCGGTGGACTTGACTGGCAAGAAGTGAGCTGATCTCGTGAGTCGGTCCACTATCACCCAAATTGAGTCGAACTTGCACTGAGTGCGAGGTAACCCTACCACGAAATCCATATTAATCATTTCCCATTTCCACGTTGGTATTACCATAAGCTGAGTTAACCCACCGGGCCTCTGGTGTTCGGCCTTCACCTGCTGACAATTCGGACATTTAGATACAAAGTCTGCCACACCTCTCTTCATACCTCTCCACCAATAAACCTCCCAGAGATCATGATACATTTTCGTAGAACCTGGATGCACAGAATACCTGGAATTATGAGCCTCCGCCATTACCCTCTCCCATAGATCATCCACATCCGGAACACATAGCCTACCTTGACACCGCAACACCATCATCGCTACCGAGTGAAAATGCCAAAATCTTACCATTCAGAACTGTCTCCTTTAACTGCGCCAACGCTGGATCAATAAACTGCTTCTCCTTGACTTCTGCTACAAGTGACAATTCTGCTCCATTATGCACCATGACATTCCCTTCGTCTGAGGTTGAGAGACAGACCCCCAGACTGGCCAATTGGTAAACCTCCTGAGCCAAAGGCCTCCGATCTACCTCCAAGTGAGCCAGACTACCAATAGACTTCCGACTGAGAGCGTCGGCCACTACATTTGCTTTCCCCGGATGGTACAAGAAGTCCATATCATAATCTTTAAGCAATTCCAACCACCGTCGCTGCCTCAAATTCAACTCCTTCTTCTTGAACAAATGTTGGAGACTCTTGTGGTCTGAGAACACGTCCACATAGACCACATAAAGATAATGCCGCCATATTTTCAATGCAAACACAACTACCACAAGCTCCAAATTGTGCGTCGGATAGTTCTTCTCGTGATTATTGAGTTGCCTTGAAGCATACGCTATAACTTTCCCATGCTGCATCAATACACACCCCAAACTGACCCTTGAAGCATCACAATACACTAAAAACCCCTCGGTTCCTTCTGGCAAGGTCAATACCGATGCCGAAGTCAATCTTGATTTCAATTCCTGGAAGCTCTTCTCACAAGCGTCGGACCACTGGAACTTCACTGCTTTCTGAGTCGATTTAGTCAATGGGGAGGCGAGGGTAGAGAATCCCTCCACAAACCTCCAATAATACCCAGCTAGACCCAAGAAACTGCAAATCTATGTCGGGGTCGTTGGCCTAGGCCAATGTTTCACCGCCGCGGTCTTCTGAGGATCCACCTGAATCCCTTCTCTGGAAACAATATGACCCAAAAAGGTGACTGACTCCAGCCAAAATTCACATTTCGAAAATTTAGCATACAACTGGTGCTGATGAAGAGTCTGCAGAACTGCCCTGAAGTGATTAGCATTAGCTTCCTGACTCCGCGAGTAGACAAGGATGTCATTAATAAAAACAATCACGAAGGAGTCTAGAAATGGCTTGAAAACCCGATTCATAAGATCCATGAAGGCTGCTAGAGCATTGGTCAGCCCAAAGGACATTACCAAAAATTCAAAATGGCCATAACAAGTTCTGAAGGCGGTCTTAGGAATATCCTACTCTCTGATCTTCAACTGGTGATACCCGGACCGTAAATCGATTTTGGAGAAGAACCTCGCACCTTGCAATTGATCGAACAAGTCATCTATTCGAGGCAATGGATACTTGTTTTTGATAGTGACTTTGTTGAGTTGCCGATAATCGATACACATCCAAAGCGACCCATCCTTCTTTCTGACGAAAAGAACCAGAGCGCCCCACAGTGACACACTCGGCTGAATGAACCCCTTTTCTAATAAATCCTTCAAGTGCTCCTTTAACTCCCTCAACTCCGCTGGTGCCATTATGTATGGTGGAATAGATATTGGCTGCGTATCTAGCAAAACATCAATCCCGAAATCGATCTCCCTATTTGGCGGAATCCCTGGAAGCTCGTCCGAAAATACTTGAAGAAAAAAAGAAGAAGAAGAGGGATTCATGAATTGTACGGGATTAAAATACCCACGTAAGAGAATCACCTTGGGATGCTGTAGAATACAGTTATTGAAGTATAGTATCGCCGCTAGGTGGATCAGGAAAATCACTTCGAATATTCCTTTATGCAACGTAATCCCTGGTGACAAGGTATTACGTAAGAAGCTTCAAGTTATCAGTGGTATATTGTAGATCAATATTGAGGTGAATCAACAATGGATGGACAAAAGTCACAAAATATGAGATGAGATTAGGCCGTCATTCTAAAGATGAGCAGTAATAAGGAAGCATTAAAGGGCTTAGAGTTATACATATGGAATAAGAAACTAGAGTAAGCTAGGATTTGGTAGCAGACCTCAGCAACAATAAATTAAAGTAAGAGTTATGACATCAAATTCATACGGATGGCTAAACTAACCTACGCGATAAGATATACCAATATTTTGAATTCAACCAAGTACCGAGCGAAGAACTTCAGTATACCCATGAATGCCAAAAGGGACATCTTATCAAGCTCCACATGTGAAGCCTAGAGATTGGGCACACTTACAAGATCAAAACTATACAGGCTGCATGATGAAAGGTAGCAATAGTCACGAGATTGGAAGGATTCCGACTACAAGTTGTGGTGTGAGAAGGAGGCCTAAGGGGGGAATGCCCTGGATTTTGGACTCATTCACAGGACAGTCACCTAGATGGCAAGAGAAGTTCTAAAGTATTCGAAGGATATAAGTTATGAAAATGATAAGTGCATCAGTCAACATTCGAGGATGAATGTTCCAAAGGGGGGAATAATGTTACGCCCCGCAGTATTACAACGATGATATGCTTTGCAGTAATATATATTGCGGTGATGTTACGCTTCGCGGTATTAAGTTACGGCGATACTGCACCCTGAAGTACTGTACGTTGAATTTGTCATAAGGTAATTGACATCAGTCCAAGTAAAAGATTATTTGGGGATTATAAGGATTATGCTATTTCACAAGTGATTAGGAAATTCGTAAAAGTAAGAGGGTAAGCAAGTCAAAGAAAATGAATTTTTGTCAAAGTTTGGCATGTTGGAATAAAATACGGCCCGAGCTAAAATACTCGGTATTTATGGACTAGTGTCGTACGAGGTACCACATAACCATGATGATAAGGTGTATAAGGTATGTAAAGAGTGAGTAGTATTTTAAGTAAGTTGTGATAATTTTCAAAATATGCGGGTAATTGGTTGATTACCGGGTAATGGAACAATACCCAATTAAATAATAAGTGGATAAAAAAATAATAAAATCTATCCTCCAAAAATGTGACAGTTGGCCACAATGACTCCTTAGTCATTTAATATGTGGCAACCAAGGATCAAAGCAAAAGACACCTCATACTTACATTTATATATCATCCAAAATAGAGTCATACTTACTACAATTAGAAGATTAGAAGATGGCTTTCAAATAAAAAAAGTCTAATGCTGCCACTCTCAAAAAAAAAATCAAGAAATGACCAAAAAATTCCTAAAACAAGAACCTTTCTTTCTTGGTTCAAACATTTCAACGCCAAGAAAAGAAGCATAATCGTTCAAACACTTCAACTCCAAGAACAAAAGCACAATCATTCAAACACTTCAACGAGCAGAAGCTTAATTCTATCTAAATTTTGCGGTTCTAAAAGAGTGCGGTGCAATATTCGCCAAGAATATTATACGGAGTTTTCCCTACTCCAGGTATGTTAAGGCTATCCCTTCTTTCTTTTGGCATGATCCACGCGATACGAACGAAACGTGCAAATGCACCAATTCCATAAATGACTATATTCATAGAAGTAATAGAGATATCTATGTTCTTGAATTTCCATGTGTCATAATATTTTATCATTTGTTCATGGGTCTCAGAAAAAAATACAAAAGTTGAAAAAAGTTTACTTTATGATATTACTCAAAGGCAAAATGGTCTTATGAAGCTCCGAAATTTTTTATTAACATACTTTTCATGCATTGCATTCATGTGCATTGACCCATGACCAGATGGAGTTATATACACGTATATATGTAAATATATGAATATGGGATATGAGAAAAGGTTACGGCGTTATATACGCACCACCACCTGATCAGTTGGTATATGATGATGATGTTGCCCACAGTGGCTGAAATATGATTCAAACGGCGTTATATAAGCGTATATATGTATGTATATTCAAACAGTGTTATATACGCGTATATATGTATGTATATATATATATATATGTATATGGGATATGGGAAAGGTTATGGCATTATATACGCACCACCACCTGATCAGCTGGTATACGATGATGATTTTGCCCACAGTGGCCGATATGATATGATGGGATGCCCTCAGAGGCTGATGATGTTATGAAATATGTACCTATGCACGACATGACATTCATATGCATAAGCATGACGCTAAAGGTAATTTATGATTTTCAAAGTTATTCAAACTTATAGGATGAGTCATGCACTCTATATTTCTTCCATGTCACTTATGTATTTATTTATGTGCCTTACATACTCGGTACATTATTCATACTGACATCCCTTTTGCCTGGGGACGCTGCGTTTCATACCCGCAGGTCCTGATAGACAGGTCGAGAGCCCTCCAAGTAGGCTATCAGCTCAACGAAAGATGTTGGTGCGCTCCATTTGCTTCGGAGTTGCTCGTTGGTTAGTATGATTTAGACACGAATTGTTTGGTAAGGTGGGACTTTGTCCCGAACTTTATGATATTTATGTACTCTTAGAGGCTTGTAGACATATGTCGTGCATATAAAGGATTGTACGGCCTGGCCGACCTATGTTTTGGGTTTATAAAGGATTATGTTGGCCTATTAGGCCCCTATGTCATGTGTATGTAATGATGTAATAAGAAAGATACGTTACATTGGTACTCGGTTGGGGAAGGTACCGGGTGCCCGTCGCGACCCATCGGTTTGGGTCGTGACAATCGCACCGGTGTTGGTTTTGCCCTCAGGTTCAGGGCCATATACTGTGTATTGTGATGCTTCACGGGTTGGACTTGGTGATGCTTCACATCAATTTAAGGTTCATGAGAAGAACTATCCAGTTCATGATTTAGAGTTAGAAGCCATTGTCCATGCGTTGAAGATTTGAGGCATTATCTCTATTGTGTGTCATGTGAGGTGTTCACAGATCACAGTAGTTCTCAATATATGTTCAAGCAGAAAGATTTGAATATGAGGCAGAGAAGATGGTAGGAGCTGTTGAAAGACTATGACATTACCATCTTATATCATCCGGGGAAGGCCAATGTGGTGGCCGATGCTTTGAGCCGGAAGTCAGTCAGCATGGATAGTCTTGCTTATATTCCGATCAGGGAGAGACCGCTTGCTTTAGATGTTAAGGCCTTAGCCAATCGGTTCATGAGATTGGATGTTTCTGAGACTAGCAGTGTTTTAGCTTATACTGTGGCCTGTTCTTCATTGTTTGATCGTATTCGGGACCGGCCGTATGATGATCGTCATTTATGTGTCCTTTGGGATAAGGTTCGGCACGGAGGTGCCAAGCAGGTTTCAGTTGGTGATGATGGAGTCTTGAAGATGCAGGGCCGTATATTGTGTGCCTGATGTTGATGGACTTCGTGAGTTGATATTACAGGAGGCCCATAGTTCCCGATAAGATGTACTAGGATTTGCGGCAACATTATTGTTGGCAGAGGATGAAGAAAGATATTGTGGTATATGTATCTCGGTTCATGAGCTGTCAGCAGGTTAAGTACGAGCACCAGAGACCCGAAGATTTGATGCAGCAGATTGAGATTCCCGAGTGGAAGTGGGAGCGTATCACCATGGATTTCGTAGTTGGGCTCCCACGGACTCAGAGGAAGTTCGATGCGGTATGGGTCATTGTGGATAGGCTAACCTAGTTAGCACATTTCATCCTTGTATCAGTTTCATACTCTTCGGAGAGATTGGCGGTGATCTACATCAGGGAGATTGTTCGCCTACATGGTGTGCCCGTGTCCATTATTTCTAACCGAGGTACTCTGTTTACCTCCCATTTCTGGAGAGTATTTCAGCATGGTTTGGGCACACGAGTTGAGTTGAGAACAATATTTCATCCTCAGACGGACGGATAGTCTGAGCGTACTATTCAGATCTTGGAGGATATGCTGAGAGCAGGTGTCATTGACTTTGGAGGTTCATGGGACCAATTTTTGCCTTTAGCTGAGTTTGCCTACAACAACAGCTATCAGTTGAGCATTCAGATGGCTCCTTAGGCGTTGTATGGTAGGCAGTGTCGGTCGCCAGTTGGGTGGTTCGAGCCGGGAGAGGCTAGGTTGTTGGGTACGGAGTTAGTACAGGATCCTTGGATAAGGTGAAGATCATTCAGGATAGACTTCGTACAGCTCAGTCCAGGCAGAAGAGTTATACAGACCGCAGAGTTCATGATTTGGCGTTCATGGTAGGGGACCGGGTATTGCTTCAGGTGTCGCCCATGAAGGGTGTGATGAGGTTAGGAAAGAAGGGAAAGCTGAGCATACATTGGTCCCTTTGAGATTCTTGAGAAAGTAGGAGAGGTGGCCTACATGCTTGCTTTTCCACCGAGTTTATCAGCCGTGCATCCAGTGTTTCATGTATCTATGCTTCGGAAGTATCTCGCCGATCCATCTCATGTGCTAGACTTCAGCAGTGTCCAGTTGTACAAGGATTTGACTTATGAGGAGGAGCCGGTAGCCATATTAGCCTCGATTTGCGTGCATAGCCCGGGCATGTAGCCGGGAAGCCTTTATGTGAAGAACTGAGAAAATTGATAAGCTTGATTTTGAAATTTGAATTAAGTTGACTTTGGTCAACATTTTTGGTAAACGGACCCGGACCCGTGATTTGACTGTCCCGAAGGGTTCGTAGGAAAATATGGGACTTGGGCGTATGCCCGGAATCGAATTCCGAGGTCCCAAGCCCAAGAAATGAATTTTTGAAAGAAATTATTTTCTGCAAATATAAAGGACTTTTGAAAGTTTAATTATATGTGAAATCTATGGTATCGGGACCGTATTTTGGTTCCAGAGCCTGGTACAGGTTTGATATAATATTTAAGTCATGTCTGTAATGTTTGGTAAGAAACGGAAGTCATTTGACGTGATTTGGACCCGTAAATGTAAAGTTTGATGTCTTAGAAGTTTCAGAAAATTTCATTGAAATTGGGGTTAAATTCGCTGTTTATGATGTTATTTTGGTGATTTGATCGCACTAATAAGTCCGTAGGATATTTTTGAGGTTGTGTGCATATTGGTTTGGAGCCCCGAAGGCTCGGGCGAGTTTCGGGTAGGCGTCGGGGTGTTTTACACTTAGAAAAATCTAGTTTTTGGCTGGTTGCTGGTGCGTTACCCTATGCGAACGCGTGGTAACCCACGCAAATGCGGAGAGCAAAGGGAAGGGGGCCTGGGATTACTCTATGCGAACGCGTAGGGTGAGACGCGAACGCGGAGCACTGGGCAGTGACTCTATGTGAACGCGTCCCCAGGATCGCGAACGCATAGAAGAAATATGAGGCTGGAGGCTGGGTAGTTAGAAGCTCTGTGCGAACGCGGTCTGAGGCTCGCGAACGCATAGGCCAAGAAAGCTAATCCTACGTGAACGTGGCCAAGGGACCATGAATGCAGCCAAGGGCCCGCGAACGCGAAGAGTAAATTCGCCCAGTTATTAAAAACACTACCAAAACGGGATTCTTTCAAAAACTCATAACTCTTTCATCTAAACTTCAATTTGGGCGATTTTTGAAGAGGGATTTCTCTACAAACCATAGGTATGTATTCTTAGACTTGTTTTCTTCAATTTGCATTAACACCCATTAGATTTCTAGGCCTAAAACATGATTTTAAGGGTAGAAAATTAGGGATTTGGGTAGAGTTAGGGCTTTTAGATTAATTGAAAATTAGACCTCGTTTTGGGGTCGGATTTCGAAACTAATTACATATTCGGTCTTGTGGGTGAATGGGTGATCGGGTTTCGGTACGAACCTCGTGTTTTGACCAAGCCGGCCCGGGGTCGATTTTTGGATTTTTGGGAAGAATGATACTTATAATTAAGCATTGGAATTGAATCTTTTAGACTTTACTAATGTTATTGAGTCAATTACGTCTAGATACAATTGATTGGAGTCGAGTTCAAAAGGAAAAGCGGTAATTGAGGCGTGATTTTGGTCGTGGAAGTTGAGGTAAGTGTTTGGCATAATTTGCTATGTGTTTATACCATGTTCAACGTATAGGTGAGGTGACGAGTACCTATACGTTGGTGTCAAGCATGCCCGTGAGTCGGATCTTGTGAATTATGTGATTTTTATTGATATTTACTATGTTATAGATTAAATTTCACTTTGGTGGTTGTTTAATTGGTGGAAATTCTCTGTAATGAATATTGTTGAGTATGAGTTTCGGTTGAGAAATATTTTGTAAATATATGTACTTGAGTGAGGTTGGTTATAGCTGTGTCCCTTGCTAGGACGGTGATATTTCTATTGTTGTTCCCTTGCCGGGATGTTGTGAATTATTGTTATGGTTCATATTGTGGATTTCTTCCTTGCTAAACTTCTGTTATTGATATTGTTTGGGTAAGGAAGAGTGTAAAGATTGAAGGGTGATGTCGTGTATTGTTTATTGTTAGGATGAGAGTGTAAAAGCACGAAGGGTGATGTCGTGCCGTTTTAATTGTTTATTGTGAGGATGAGAGTAAAAGCACGAAGGGTGATATCGTGCACTTGTTTTGGTGAGGATGAGAGTAAAAGCATGAAGGGTGATGTCGTGCACTGTTTACTCTGTGTTGTTATTTTCTGTTGTTACTTTGATATTTAAACTGTTTCCTTATTCCGTTATGTCTGTTAATTGCTATCTATTTTCCCCAGCATGTTCCCCTGCTTCCCTTGTACTTAACTGATTATTTTTCAGTTATTATTCTTCCGATTATTGTTAAATTGTATAGTTTGTATTATTGTCATGTCCTAGCCTCGTCACTACTACGCCGAGGTTAGGCTCGACACTTACTCAGTACATGGGGTCGGTTGTACTGATACTACACCTGCACACCTTTTTGTTGTGCAGATCCCGGTACAGAATCCTATGGACATTAGAGCTAGGAGGCTTCCTCCAGTCCACCCGGAGACACCGAGGTAGTCCTGCAGGCGTCCCCTTCCACAACTTTATTTCTGTTTTTAGCTATTTCAGAAACAGATGTATCTATTTCTGGGTTTTGGTTATTTTGAAATTTCGTAAAAGAAGTGGATTGAGTTATGTACTTATAGCATGTTTTCACTTTATGCTTTTATTTATGAAAGGGTCGTATTTCACCTGTTTTCATTTAATAATAAAAGATTATAACAAATTGAAAATACACATTGGCTTGTCTAGCGGGTTCAACGTTCGACGCCATCACAGACCCGACTGTGGGAAATTCGGGTTGTGACAATCTTACTTATCTAATCATAACTTTTTTATATATATATTGTTTATCTCGAAAATATGTACAACAATTAAATTTGATTTGTGGTTTTAAAGATATGTGATCTAGTTCAATACCAATCAATAAACGAGAAATATGAGTTATGAATGGAAAGAATAAGTGAACCAAACCAGTGTTACGTAAGCAGCATCGACCTTGAGCTCGCTGACCTCGAGGTGAATCAAGAACAGTAAAGCAAGGATTATAAAGTTTAAAGGACAATTCTGATGAACAATGAGCGAAAAGTATAGAGTATCTTCTTTGCCTGATTTAGGCTGTATTCTGGGTCGGCACGGCCCGGGCCTGCGAGCCCATATGGGTAGTGGGCTAAACGGGCCGACCCGTTTAAGCTCGGGACCAATTGGGTCTATGAGCCTAGGTGGGCCGGTTCTACCATTTGAGCCCGCGAGCTCAGGACCGGCTTCTAAGTGGGCCGGTTCAACTAGGCCCAACGACTAAATTTAAAACAAAAAAAATTCTGAAAAAATTTCCAACCGTTGGAAACTTTAAAATATAGCCGTTGGCCTGCAAAAATAACCTTCTGGCACTTTCTAAAATAGCCATTTTACCCCCTCCCCCCCCCCCCCCCCCCCCCCCCCAACTTTGTTTTAACCCCAAACCTTTTTATAATTATACTTTTTCCCTATTCTCAACTATAAATACCCCCTCATTCTTTTATTTTTCTCACAAAATCATCAATCTCTCTCTAATTTTCTTCTATAATTGCTTACTTTATTGTTGCAATTTGTGAAACAATTTCAAGTTGGTGAATTGAAGTATTCAAGTCTTCAACGATATATAATTTTCAACAAGTTGTTCGTCAATTCGGCAAACTCGTTCCAACTCTTAAGTTTTAATATCATAGTTTTATTTGTTTTATTTTGTATAATTATAATTAATATGGCCTATTCTTTGAAAAAAATATTTGGTAAAAGTAATGAAAAATCCAAGATTGGTGGATCTAGTGGCCAAGTTGTTACTCCTCCACTTCCCCCGGCTCCCCGAGCCAAACTTGTTACCCGTCCTACCCCTGCTATTCTTGATAGCAATAACACTTTATTAAAATTTACCTATAGTCAATTTTACCTTGATATTGCACCAGGTGAACAATTAAACCATGAATATATGAATGCTCTTTATGGTAATCCAACTATTGATGAAAATGATGATGAAAATATAGATTTTGATGAAACACAACTGGATGACGATACACCCACTAGTCTTGTTGTTGAAGTTAACCCAACTAATAATAATCCAAATGATGCCCCGTCTGACTCTCCTGTTACTACACCCACTTTTTCTAGACAACCTTCTAAACGGAGTGAAACATCTCTTGTTTGGCCATTTTTTATTCAACTAAGAGAAAAAAATAAGGCTAAGTATAAAACTTGTGGATTAGAGTTAGCTGGGGTGGAGGTTACGGGAAGTTTGACTAGACACATAAAGAAACACCCTAAAGATAAAGCCAAATTTCTTCAAATGAAAGTTGCGGTCGAGGGGACAATTGTACCTAGTGAGGTTGACCCTAGTACCGGGTCAAATCAATTTCAACCGGGAATTAACACTGTTACCTGTGGTATTTTATATTACGATCCAAGAAAAGATCGTGAAGAATTGGCAAAATGGTTACTGTTATGTTCTTACCCTATAGTTTTCCTTCTAACCCTCACTTTGTGCATTATATTAGAAGAGTTTTTAATCCTACTTATAAAGGATGGCCTTGCACAACCGTAAAGAGAGATATTTATAAATATAAACATGAATATGAACAATATTTGCGCAATTTATTTACTCATATAAATTATCGTGTTGCTATTACTACTGATATTGGTAGAAGTGGTAATGACTGTGATTATCTTATTGTTACCAGTCATTGGATTGATGAGGATTGGATAATGCAAAAGCGCATTAATGCTTATAGAATAATTAGATCACGTCACACATGGAAGTTTATTGCTAGCAAGGTTACGGATATTTGTAGATATTTTTGCATTAGAGATAAAATAATGTCAGTTTCAATGAATAATGCTACTAGTAACACTAATGCTAGCCTTGCTTACCATTACACTAAATCCTGCATTAGTAATATTTTCCATGTTAGATGTATTTGTCATATTTACCATTTAATTTCCGGTGATGATATGAGAATTTTAAATGTTGAAATTGAAAAGGTTAAAATGGTTCTTAACTGGCTTTTTTATTCAAACCGTAGAGTAGACTTAGAGAATATTCTAAAAGATGCGATGAATTTTGCCTAAGAGAAAGAAAGGTTCCTAAACCTTGTCCAACTAGATGGAATTACATGTATAAAAGTTTAGTTGTTGCATATGAATATAGAAACCCAATAAACTCAACGTTTAATGCTCTTGTAGCTGATGATGATGAGCACCTTACACATCAGGATTGGGCTAATGTTAAAATGCTTGTATAGTTTTTAGAAAAATCTCATATTGCTACAAATGAATTATCTGGGCAATATTATCCTACTATTTCTAACTGTTTAGTTTGTCTTGCAGAACTTTCTACCTTGTTTAATCAATTTTCAGAGGGTGAGGTAATTTATAAACTTGCTATTGATTCTATGAGACAAAAGTTTAAAAAATATTTTTCCCTATTCCCCCTATTTATGGTGTTGCTGCCTTGTTAAATCCTACTATGAAATTAGGAGGTCCTCAATTTACGTAAGAAACTGTTTATAATGGTTTAGCAGTTGAAGATGAGGAATTGTCTACATTTCCGGAAGCAATAGCCTCAACTAAAATAAATGCTCAAACTATTTATAGTGCTTATCAACTTGCCTTAGATCAAGCTAAAGTTCGCAATCGTCTAAAAGAACTGCGGGAGTAAGAGCACTTAGTGCTTGGGCGGGGTTCAGGGCTTCTCAAGGTTCCACGGCTAGTAATTGTTCACAACTAAATGAGCTTGAAACTTATTTGTCGCAGGGACTTGAAGAAGTGAATCCCGACGACTCCTTTAATATTTTGGAATGGTGGGATGACAAAGAAAAACACTTTTCGGTTCTTTCAAGGATAGCTCGAGACATTTTAACTATTCAAGCTTCAACAGTGGCATCGGAGAGCGCTTTCAATCAAGCAAGACTTCAACTCGGTGATCATAGTGTCTATGAGGGAGATCTTGGACAAATCAGTACTCTTCATATATTGGATCCGTTCTGAACGAAGAAACTTTGGACTTGCTGAATCACAACCAGAGGTAGATGAAGCTTACAAAGAAATGCTAGCTAAACTTGCCGAGGATGCTGCTTCGCCCGGAAGCAGTGATGAACAAGCTTCTTTTCCGCCACCACCAACGGAAATTCATCCGGACCTTGAAGGATTTATGAAATTTGTAAGAGATACCATGTAAACTAATATGTAACTTGTATTTTGGCATATTTTGATTAGTTTTTTTTCCTTTCAATGGCGGTATTAGCACCTTGTTGTGCTCATTTCATTGGAGGGAGGAAGACTAAGAAAGATATTGCCATTTTTTGTTAATGTCATAATAATAAAAATTATAACGCATTCCTTTGAATATCTCTTTGTGTTTGAATTTGAATTACAAAATTTAAGTCACAATTATATAATATAATTTACAAGAAATTACCTTAGGCAAAAAAAAAATTAAGATAAATAGTTCGGGCCCACATAGCCCCGGACCATTTGGGTCTGGGCCCGTCTGGGGTCGGTTACTACACAAAGACCCACTTAGACCGGGCTCGTTTGGTCCCAGGACCGGTTGGGACCGGCCCACATAAGCCTGACCCATTTTTGCCCGGCCCACTTGACCTGTTTAGGCTCGGGCCCGGCCTAGAATACAGTCTTAGCCAGATTAGATGATGCTTACAAATGACTGGGGTCCCCCTTATATAGGAGGGGAAACCCTAAATAAGGTACAATTTCTATTTACAGTAAAGAATCTTATTGGGACAACTGTGTAACGACCTAGTACGGATTTGTACTAATTCGTACAAATATATCCTAGAATTTACGCCATAATATTGGGGACGTGGCGAGAATCTTGTCCTTTTTTAACAAACTTGTAACGACACAGTCTTGGAATCGATCGCATAGCTTCGATGTTCCTCGATCGCTTGGGTCTTCGAGTCACCTATTCTTCCTTCGAGCCCGAACTTGGTCTTTTATCGGACTTCTGAACTCGACGCTACCCTTCGAGCCCATAAAATCGGGGCGGGTGAATTTGACCGTATACAGATAGTCCTCACGTTTCTTAGAATAGAATAATAAGAAACGATCTGATTCCTGACCCTTCGGTGCCTCTACCGCGATGCTAGACTCGTGACATCAATGACTGATGTGATTGAAAGGTCACATCTGCACTGTTTCCCAAGGCCACTAATTGAAGGCGGTTGATGGTCTGCCGTTTGGCTTCCCCAATACGCTTAGTCGTCCTTTATAAATAGACCAACTTCTCAATTTTGCAAACTTTACTTCTCAAAGCATTCTTAAAGCCTCATAGGTTTCTTCAATTTTTCTGAGTTTACCCTTCTCTCAACTCATTCTCGTTCCATCGTCAACTTTTTCTTTCCTTGTGATTTCAACAACAACAATGGCCAAAACGTCTAAGTCCGTTCCCCAGAAAGAGAAAGTCTTTTCATCATCACGGCAGTCCAAAAGTAGGGCGGTGGTGGCACCTCGTATCGAGGAGTGTATTCCTGGGCCGTGCGAAACATCCTCCGATTTCAAAATCGATTGACCCGCTTCAGTCCCGGGTCGATGTGAACCCATGTCTCGGTACATCAGTTTGATAACCGAAGTTGAGCTTGAGAAGTTGAAAGTAGATTGCAATTGGGATTAAATAGACGTGGTGATCCTTTCCTCTGACGAAGACATTACTACTCACAAAGTAGGGTACCTAAGCGTGTACACCTATCCATTCACGTTGGGTCCCGTAGATCCTTCTCTGGACCCCATAGACCCAGTCATTCTCGAGTTTTGCCAACAGTACCAAGTGACGCTTGGTCAAATTTACCCCTTCTTCTGACAAATTGTCAATCTGATTATATACTTCTCGAGCAAGGTCGAATGGATGTCTTTTACCCTCGACTATTTGATCAGGCTACACAGCCCTCGCCTTTATCGGGGTGGCTTAATAAAGCTGCAATGCCGATCCTCAAAATCCTTCTTCTCCAGTATCGACGAGGACAAGGATCGAAGATGGATGAGTCAGTTTGTCTGAATTAGGACCTCCGACCCGATTCCTGCTGAAAGGATGCCATTCCCCGAGGAATGGAACATGAAACGTAAGTACATGCTTATCGATAGTGATCTAATACTCCGATTTTTCTATTTTTTCTCGATCTCATCCATTTCTAGATCTAATTTCTTTATGATGATGCAATTGTTTCTTGGTTTCCTGGTGCGGTTTTGGACCTCCCGGGCTGGGTTCGGCAACTGGCCTCTACTTCTTCATACGCCGAGTGCAACTGGCGTAATTTGGCCAAAGGTCGATAAGAGGCCAAAAACCATGGTGAGTCTTATTATTAGCACATCTATGTCCCTTAGTGAGATACTTACTTTTGCTTTTACGCAGGCCTCAGAGACGTCGTTGCAATGAGGCCGCCCCCGCCCGATGAGGAAGAAATCCCAAAGCCTACTAAGGAAAATAAAAGGAAGAGAAGGTTTCCCGCAAGTTCCCCTAAGCTAAAGAAAATCACACTTTGAAAACCTAGGGCCGATACTGTGGCCTTATCTTCAGAAACAACCCAATGTCTTCGTGCTGAGAACAAAGAGAGAGATGGCGAAGAGGGAGAAGATGATGGCTGCCCGTTGGTAGCTCGAAAAAGAGGAAGCACTGACGCTTTGAAGGTTGTTGAGCCGATGGTGGCACATGCGGTTCAGTCTCGAACCGAAGAAATTTCAGAGGGGAGCTCGAGCAAAGTCCCTGAGCCACCAGGTGAAAACAGTGTGCCTCGTCCTTGAGGACGTTTGGTCGGTGAGCTTGGAGAGCCTAACTCCGAGGCTCTTTAAAGGTAAGATAATATCCCCAGTGATCACTCGGGGTAATCAATGTAGATAATTCGCCGGAGGGCCCGGACTTCTCCGAGGGGTAATTCCGAGAAGCCCAGGCCATAAGGACTCTAGATGTAGGGACGACCCATGGAGAGAGTGATATCTTTCTAGAGTGCCTTGCTGGATCTAAGATGGTCCTCATCTTGATGCCTCATTCATTTTCGATGAGGCCGAAAAGCTTCACAAGCAAGTAACTTTTGTCTTCATAACTACGCTTATTTAATTTTTACCTTTCTAAGCCTGACTCTTTTTCTTTGTGAGAAGGTCGTGTTGCTTTACCAACAAGCATTTTCCAAATCTCGGGCCGAGCTTACCCCTCTCCATGTCAAAAAAGAGGGGGAAATCAACGATCTTCGGGCTGAGTCAGCGAAAGCTTGCTTGGAACGGGTCGAGCTCATTGAGAAGGTACTATAGCCTTTGTGGGTATATTATGCATTTACTTGGTTTTGGCGACTAACATTTCAACTTTGCAGTTTTAGCAGAAGGGCGAGCTGGTGGAGCAGCTTTCGAGAGGAGCTTAAAACGAAGGAGGCTGAGACCCTAGGGTGGAAGCAACACATGGACCGTCTCGCCCCAGATAAAGATGCACTTCGGGAGCAACTATCTTTAATCGAACACCAACTTCAAAATACGAAGGAGGAAATCTTGGCCTGGAGCAGCGAAATTGTGGAGCTCGGAGCTAAATCGGCCGTTGAACTTGCGAAAGCCAAATCCGAGGCGGAGGCATTATTGTCCTCGTACCAAGATGACGCCATAACTGCTAATACTTAGGCAGCGAAGATCTCTGATGCGGCCAAAATCAAGTTGTCGTGTGCCCTCAACCATCCTAGGTTGCAGTCCTAGAGAAAAACTCTCAAGGAGGTGCACGCTCGAGGCTTCGACCTCTCAGCCGATATTGAAAAAGAAAAAACCTTGGAGGAAGAGGTTGCTGCTTTGCTCTCCGATGATGAGGGTGCCGTTAGCGGCTCCGAGAGTGGGGAAGATGAAGATGGGGTTGATTAGGAGGCTTCCCTCGAGGAAGAAGCTATCCCCGAGGGGGAGGCAAATCCGAGGGAAGAAACTGGACCAGGGTGGATGCCCCCTCGATGTAGATAGGAACTTTTTATGTCTTTTTGTACTCTTTTTTTTCCTTTTGTTGAACTCCTTTGTAACACCCTTTGCATATATAAAAAGGAGTTTCCTTGATTTTTTTTCTGAAGCTTCGATTTTCTTCAAATTTTGCTTCATTTTTGTTGTACTTAAAATTGATTTTCAATATCACAGCTTTCAATAAATGAATGAGCATCGGCTCAAATTAGGAGTAAAATAAACCCTTAGGTTTATTGGTAGAATATCCCTTTAGGATTTTGTTGATCCTCGAGCCAAGCTTAAGTCGATTTGATGCGAGTTCCGGGTGATGGGACTCTTGAGTCCGAGTCGTTAAAAAGAAAGGTTTCGAACCTTCTATGTTTTGGCCCTTGGGTTCTTTTAGGTCGGCCCTTATGATCTTATAGGTCGGGCCAATTTGGACTCTAAAGCGGCTATAATTATTCCCTCTTTTTGGCTAAAAGACTTAGTAAAATTTTTGGTATGCCTTAGCATATGTATTTTTGTACCCGTTGGGTTTTTTTAAGGTTGGATCGATTAGAACCTCGTTTGTAATTTGTTGTGTAACGATAACCGACTACCTCTTGAGGATTTTTTGAAGGCTGATGTTCTCGAAGCCTCTAAATTATTTGAGGGTTGGTTTTATCGAAGCCCTTTATCATTTTCTTTTGCCGAGGGTAGCCTGATTTAATCATTTTTTCAAAGTGTTTGACGACCTTTAATTTTATGGCGTTGGACGTCTCCAAGCCGCATTATTCTGGCCGTAGACTTTTTATATGAATGTAGTCTTTGATATGGCCGTAGCCTTTAGTGTGGTCGTAGCCTTCGGGTATGTCTCTTGAACTTGTTTCCCGATAGCTTTTCAAACTTGTTTAAAAGGTTTAGTCCCCGAGTATGATGGCATTGGCCTTTATATCGAGGGGATGCCTCTTTGAGGTCTTATAAGTTCTAGTTTTCGGGGATGCCTCTTTGCGGTCTTATAAGTTTGTTTTTTCGATGACTCGGATGTGTTGACTGTCGATGACAGTCCCTGAGTATTCGGGGTGCATTTGCGTTCTAGCTCTTGAACCATTTCTCGTAGAATTGTAAGTATGAAGCTCGTATAATAGTAGACTTCTTTGAGACACAAAGTGTTTTGATATATAGCAAGGATGTTTCTTTGAGCAATTGATACATCCGTACATGTTTTGCCTTCGAGGTTCGATGATCCTATATGGATATGGTTCTTTCGACCGTTTGGCCCATTACAAAGTTTTCCTATCGAGAATCTCTTAGGTGTGAAGTATGTCAGTCCCCGAGGGGTGACGCCCCCCAGTACTTGAGGTTGATTGGAAAGAAGCCTTGGATACTTGTTGAATTCTCCTTAGGTAGCATATAAATGTTTCCTCGTTACAAACCTTGCCGGAAAAACCCATTTGGGATAAAACCCGATCTAAGGGGAAAAGAGTGCAACACATGTGATAAAACCTAAGGTCTTCGAGTTGAAGTATGCCTCGATGTCCTCGATCGAACACTTGCAAAGAGTTAGCCTTAAATATAAATGGAAAAAGGAGAAGGTCATACCTTAGCAATAATATCGTTTGAGTAGTGATATATTCCAAATGTTTGGTAGTTGCTCGCCTTCCATTGTGCTAAGTTTGTAAGATCCCTTCCCCACGACTCCGATGACTCCGTACGGTCCTTCCTAATTGGGGCCTAGCTTCCTTTCGTTTGGGTCTCGAGTATTGAGGATGACTTTTCTTAGAACTAAGTCTCCGACTCCTAAATGGCGAAGGTTCATCCTTCTGTTATAATATCTCTCGATCCTTGCTTTTGTGAGGCCGTCCGAACAAGTGCGGTTTCACGTTTTTTATCTAGTAGTTCGAGGCAAGTCTTCATAGCCTCGTGGTTCGAATCCTCGGTAGTATGCTGAAACCTAATGCTAGGTTCCCCGACCTCGACCAGAATCAACGCTTCGGACCCATACACAAAGAGAACGGGGTTTCCCCCGTGCTCAATTTCGACGTCGTTCGATATGCCCACAGTACCTTGGGCAATACTTCTCTCCATTTCCCTTTAGCGTCATTCATTCTCTTCTTCAAGTTTTGAATGATAGTTTTGTTGTGGACTCGGCCTGCCCATTTGCGCTTGGGTGGTAGGGCATTGATAGAATCCTTTTGATTTTGTGGTCTTCGAAGAACTTTGTCACTTTGCTGCCGATAAACTACTTCCTGTTGTCACACACTATTTCGGCAGGTATCCCGAACCGACACACAATGTGGTCCCATATGAAGTCGATGACTTCTTTTTCTCTCACTTTCTCGAAGGCATGTGCTTCTACCCAATTTGAAAAATAGTCATCCATAAACAAAATGAATTTAGCTTTACTTGGCGCCGTCTGTAGGGGACCGACGATGTCGATCCCCCATTTCATGAATGGCCACGGGGATAGGACCGAATGGAGATGTTCACCGGGCCGATGGATCATCGGTGCAAATCTTTGGCATTTGTCACACCTTCAAACGAACTCCTTAGTATCTTTTTCCATGCTATCCTAGTAATACCCAACTCTAATTACTTTGAGAACCAAAGAGTCGGCGCTAGAGTGGTTCCTACAAGTGCCTTCGTGGATTTATCGCAATACATAATCGGTGTCTCCTGGTACTAAGCATATTGCCAGCGGTCCGTCGAAGGTTCTTCTGTACAATGTTTCATTTTCATCAAGCGAGAATCGAGTTGCTTTGGCTCGTAAGGCTCTCGACTCCTTTGGGTCCGAGGGGAGATTTCCGTGTTTTAAATATTCGACGTATTTATTCCTTTAATCCCACGTAAAACTTGTTGAATTAATCTCTGCATGACCTTCCTCGACCACGAACCTCGACAATTGGACAACAGTCCCCAGGACAATGTCATCTTCCTCGACCGACGATCCCAAGTTCGCAAGTGCATCAGCCTCGCAGTTCTTCTCTTGAGGTATATGGTCAAGCGTCCATTTTTGAAGCGGTGCAAAGTTATTTGAAGTTTGTCTAAGTACCTTTTTCTTCTATCTTCTTGAACTTCGAAGCTTCTGTTTACTTGATTTACAACCAAAAGAGAGTCACACTTAGCCTCAATGACCTCCGCTCCCAGACTTTTGGCTAGTTCGAGACCTGCAATCATGGCCTCGTACTCGGACTGATTGTTAGTTAATCTAGAAGTTTTGATAGATTGTCTAATGACATTGCCCGTAGGCGATTTTAAAACAATTTCGAGCCCGAACCTTTTCACATTAGAGGCACCGTATGTGAAGAGAGTCCATATTCCCGACGATGTACCTGTATTTAACAGAAGTTCTTTTTCCACTCCGGGTACGAGGGCATGTGTAACATCTGCCACGAAGTCTGCCAAAATTTGAGACTTGATGGTCGTTCGGGGTTGATATTCGATATCGTACCCTTCAAGTTTGATGGCCCACTCGGCCAACCGGCCCGACAACTCGGGCTTATGCAAGACATTTTGAAGTGGGTATGTAGTCAACACACATATGAGGTGACATTGAAAAAATGGTTTTAGTTTCCTAGATGCGCTTATTAGTGCAAGAGCCAACTTTTCTAAATGTGGATACCTGGTTTCAGCATCTCCTAAGATTTGACTTACATAATAAACAGGAAATCGTGTACCTTGTTCTTCTCGAACCAGCACGCCACTTACTGCTACCTCGGACACGGCCAAGTATACGTAAAGTTTTTCGTCTTCCTTCGGAGTGTGAAGTAGAGGTGGGCTCGACAAGTACCACTTTAACTCCTCCAACTCTTGTTGATATTCCGGAGTCCATGTGAAGTTATTCTTCTTTTTTAGTAGGGATAAGAATTGGTGGCTCTGATCCGATGACCTCGAGATAAATCGGCCTAGAGCAGCTATCCGTTCGGTTAGTCGTTGTACTGCCTTCACACTATCCATAATGGTGATTTCTTCGATGGCTTTAATTTTGTCGGGGTTGATCTCGATTCCCCTATTCGATACCATGAAGCCCAAGAACTTACCCGAGCCAACCCCGAAGGCACATTTATCGGGGTTGAGTTTCATGTTATACTTTCTTAAGATCTCGAACGGTGCCTGCAAATGAGTCAAATGGTCCCCTGCGCGCAGGGACTTAACTAACATGTAATCAACATAAACTTTCATAGATTTGCCTATCTGTTATTCGAACATCTTATTAACTAGGTGTTGGTATGTAGCCCCCGCATTTTTTAGTCCGAAGGGCATTACATTGTAACAATTTGTTCCATACTTCGTGATAAACGAAGTCTTTTCCTGGTCCCCCAGGTTCATTTGAATTTGATTGTACCCGTGGTAGGCGTCGAGAAAAGTAAGAATCTCGTGGCCGGCCGTAGTGTCGATTAGACGATCAATTTTAGGCAGTGGGAAAGAGTCTTTAGTCCATGCCTTGTTCAAATCTTTATAATCTACACACATTCTAAGTTTGTTTCCCTTTTTAGGGACTACTACTACACTAGCTAGCTACTCGGGGTACTTTACTTCCCTAATCGACCCTATTTTAAGAAGTTTAGTTACCTCGTCCTTTATGAATGCGTGCTTCACCTCGGACTGGGGTCTTCTCTTTTGCTTCACCGGTTTAAATTTGGGATCAACACTCAGTCGATGGGTGGTTATCTCTGGTGGGATCCCTCTCATATCTAAGTAGGACCAAGCAAAGCAATCAATGCTATCGATAAGGAATTGAATGAGTTTTTTCCTGAGTTCGGGGGTTAATCCCGTTCTCAGGTATACTTTCCGTTCTGGTAGATGCTCGATCAATATCACCTGCTCTAGTTCCTCGACCGTGGACTTCATCGCATCTGATACCTAGGGGCGATAAAAGCTCGAGGGGTGAGGAAGTCCTCTTCTTCATCTTCACCACCTGTTCCTCGGGCTCAATCGAGGATATGGACTGTGATTGTTATTTAGCCACTTGTTTATCCTTGATGCTCGACTTCTCTGATGTAGAGGGCGTTGATACTGGTGTTAAGTCATGGACTACAAACATCTCGTTTGCCGCATGTTGCTCTCCATACACCATTTTTACGCCATACTTTGTTGGGAACTTCATCATTTGATGAAGGGTAGACGACACCGCCCTCATGCTATGGATCCACGGCCTTTCAAGCAAAGCATTATACCTCATGTCATCTTCAACGACATGAAACTTCGTGTCCTGTATAGTCCCGGCCACGTTCACTGGGAGCATGATTTCCCCCTTCGTTGTTTTGCTTACCATGTTGAATCCATTCAAGACTTGAGATGCATGTATGATTTGGTCAAGCAGCCCGAGTTGCTCTACGACCCTCGACCTGATTATGTTCGCCGAGCTACCTGGTCCACAAGAACACGTTTAACTTGAACTTTATTTAAAAAGATAGAAACTAGTGCATCGTTGTGAGGCTGAGAGAGGCCCCCGGTGTCTTCTTCATTGAATGTAAGGGTGCCCTCGGGCACGTAGTCCTGAGTCCGCTTCTCCCTTGTAATTGACACCTTAGTGCGTTTGAACACGGGTCCCTGTGGGACGTCAACTCCTTCGATGATCATATGAATAACATGTTGAGGCTCCTCTGGCTCATTTTTCCTGTTGGCGTCTCTTTCCGTGAAATGGTTCTTGGCTCTGTCACTGAGGAATTCCCGAAGATGTCCCTGGTTGAATAGTCGGGCTACCTCCTCTCTTAATTGTCTGCAATCCTCAGACCTGTGCCTATGTGTACCGTGATACTTACACGTCAAGTTGGGATTTCTTTGAGAAGGATCAGTTTGTATGGGTTTGGGCCACCTGGTATCCCTAATCTTTCCAATGGCTGAGACGATACCCGAGGCATCAATGCTAAAATTATACTCCGATAATCGAGGTGCCTCCGCGGTCCTGAATGCCTATCGAACTCGGCCTTACTCATGAGTCCCGAGAATTCTGTCCTCGATCCACTCTTCGATTATTCCGAGGTACATTACACCTTGAATTGTTTCTTCTCTCTTCGGCGTACGGCTGATACCGCTCCTTGTTTGACCTTGGTTCCCTGTCTGTGTCCCTTGAATCCTTTACTGACAATCTGCTCGGATAGACCGAACCCGAGGGGGCTCCTAGCTGGTCATCCTCGACCCTGATCTTCGACTGATATCTGTTATGGACACCCAAGTCACGACGGGTACTCAATCAAGTTTTGTTTTAACTGTCACGACGCTATCGAGCTCTACTCATTCAGCCCCGGAGTGAAAGCTTGAACGGCCCAATCATCAGAGACTGGTGGTAACTCTATTCGTTCCATATGAAACCAGGACACGAACTCCCTTAACATCTTGTTGTCCCTTTGCTTGATTTTGAAGACGTCCGATTTTCTTGTTGCGACCTTTATAGCACTAGCATATGCTTTCACAAATGAATCCGCCAAAATGGCGAATGAATCGATAGAGTTTGGGGGCAGGTTGTGGTACCAAATCATCGCTCCTTTGGACAAAGTTTTCCTAAATGTTTTCAGTAGAATGGACTCAATCTCGGCGTCTTCTAAGTCATTTCCCTTTATACCACATGTGTACGTGGTGATGTGTTCATTGGGATCGGTGGTCTCGTTGTATTTGGGTATGTACGACATGCGAAACTTCTTTGTAATAGGATTTGGGGACACGTTCGGGGGAAAAGGTTTTTTCACAAACTTTTTGGAATCCATCCCTTTCAAGATCGGAGGCGCTCCTGGTATTTGGTCGACCCGCGAGTTGTACGTTTCCACCTTTTTATCATTATCCTTGATCCTTTTTGTGAGTTCTTCGAGCATTCTCATGATTGCGGGGTCAGCCCCAGATCCATTATTACTCTACCTCTCTGGCATTGGTTCAGCACGACGAGTAGTTTCCGGTCCTACCACGCTCGGAGTCTTTTGTTGACTTTGCAGCTGAGCGATAGCAATCTATTGCGCTTGTAAAATTTGAAGATTGCCTGGAGGCTGCCTTCCCCATATCCTCGACCCTGTGTTCTTTGGCCGCCAGTTTGGACCTCTCCGCGTATGCTTCCTCCGACGTCGGTGCCTAAGTCGACGTTTAGAGCAATGTGTGAACCAACGTCGACTGGATCAGGAGCTAGCACTACCCCAGGGTTAAGCGGTGGTACACCGGCCCCTGAAGCAGCTGCATTATCATTTTCCCCATGGAATCCGAGACCGTCATTACCATGCGTTGGTGTGTTCGTTGAGTTCGACATGCTTTAGCCTGAAAACAAAGAATCTTTGACAAGAACAAGTGTGAAAAATAACGTGTGTTACCAAAAACCAGCAATGAAATAATCACTATTATCTTTAGCCCAACGGTGGGCGCCAAACTGTTTACCTCGAAAATACGAACAACAATTAAATTTGATTTGTGGTTTTAAAGATATGTGATCTAGTTCAATACCAATCAATAAACGAGAAATATAAGGTATAAATGGAAGGAATAAGTGAACCAAATCAGTGTTACTTAAGCAGTATCGACCTCGAGCTTGGTGACCTCGAGGTGAATCAAGAACAATAAAGCAAGGATAATAAAGTTTAAAGGACAATTCTGATGAACAATGAGCGAAAAGTAGAGAGTATCTTCTTTGTCAATGATTAGATGATGCTTACAAATGATTGAGGTCCCCCTTATATATGAGGGAAAGCCCTAAATAAGGTACAATTTCTATTTACAGTAAAGAATCTTATTGGGACAGTTGTGTAACCACCTAGTACGGATTTGTATTAATTCGTACAAATCTATCCCGAAATTTACGCCATGATCTTGGGGACGTGGCGAGAATCTTGTCTTTTTGTAACAAACTTGTAATGACACTGTCTTGGAATTGATCGCATAGCTTCGATGTTCCTCGATCGCTTGGGTCTTCGAGTCACCTATTCTGCCTCCGAGCCCGAGCTTGGTCTTTTATCGGACTTCTGAACTCGATGCTATCCTTCGAGCCCATAAAATCGGGGTCAATGATTTTGACCGTATATATATATATATATATATATATAC